>JANHGN010006166.1:0-10657 GCA_024605025.1 Megaceryle maxima
AATCATAAAAACGACAAAGAATAAGAGTAGGGAGTGGCGGGGGGGGGGGTGGGGGGGTGGGGTGTTGGTGGAATAAAAATCAAATCCACAGCTTTTTAACAAGCATTTCATTTCCTGAGATTTGTAACTTCATCTTCTTCTCAACTTAAATCAAGAAAAAAAAAAACAAAACAAAAACCCGCCTTAAAATTTTGCCAACACATCAGGCAGCACATTATACAGATGAAAAAAGTTCTGATCAGTTCATTCCACATATTAATATTTGAAGCAGGAAGTAATTTTCAAATTTGACTTGATACAATTTCAAACTGACTTCTCATCTGAATCAAAAAAATTCCAGAAAATGTCAGAGTAAGTCTTTCCATGGGTTTAATAAGAATTTGTTTTAAAGAACTTTCTATTCCAAAAGCCTTTGCAGCTTTTTTTTAAAACAAAAAACCAAAATACTATCTTGACAAATTTTCTGTTATTTGACCAATATAAAAAAGGCTTTCACCTCTAATTATTATTCATATTCTGACAATAGCACAGTTTGTATTTACTTTAGATTTAAAGTTGTTATTTTTCAATGACATATTTAATTATACAAGTAAATGCAATTAAAATCTTATTTCAAATAAAAGTTAGAAGATTAAAAAACACTTTTACAACAGAATATGAATAAGCCTACTATTTATATGGAACTGGTATCATTTAGACTTTACCTCTACCATTAATTTGGTTTTGTCTAATATAAATATAAATATATGTGTTTGTATATATATGTGCAGATACACCTATATCCACACAACTACACAAGAAACTGGTGGCTGAGAACCCCGATTTCAAATGACAGCAAACCAAATAATCTCACAACTCTTGAGTTTTTTTTTTCTCCTTCTTATTCCAGTGATAATTACATCAATAAACCTGATTCAGCAAATCTGTTGCTCTTTTAATTTATTAATTAAAACAATTTACTGCTACCACTGTGATTTTTCAAGGACATCAAAACCACAATTCAAATCGAAACAGCAGAGATCATCAGTTTATAGATGTGCAAAGCATACTTTGCTTTCATGGCAAACTCACAATTAAAACACAACTTAAATTAAAAAGAGCTGCTTTCTTTAAGATTTTCTTGCACAAGCACATCCAGAAGAATACATTTTGTTTAGGGGGAACTAAAGAGCAATATTTTTTAATGTCAAAATTAAAATGAGGAAAAACAAATATGAAAAGTTAACAATTTCCAATTAGAAGAAAGAAGAAGATACTAATATTACAATAAATTGCAGATGCACATTTTTTTAGCCTTCATTTTCTCAACATGCTTCCTGCTCATTAACTTTAGGGTTGAATAACACAACTGACTACAGAAAACAAAACCACGAGGGAAGTGAAGGATTTCTTTTGACCATCCTCTCCCACAAATCAGGACCGACAGGAACTACAACAGTATTTTAGAATTGTTTTGGAAGATATGTTAGATGATTAAATATTCACATGTCCCCAGCAATCTCTTTCAACAAGTCATCCTTGAAAAGACATTGTCTGAGCTAACTTACACTTTTTGCTATTTTCCGTGTTTGCTTCTGGTCCTATTTGCCATATGAGGTCTTTATAACAGCAGCAGCAATATACCAAGACACCCTGAGTTCATGGCTACCCAGAAGGAAAAGTTTCAGTATTCCTGGACATGCAGAACACGGGATAGGGAAGCCAAAGCTCAACCACTACACTGAAAATCCCTACCACTGCAAAGGAAGGCCAAGCTCTTAGTCACCAATTGCACAAGCTGGGCATACACAAGTCCAGGGGACCAGACAGGAGGCATCCACAGGTGCTGACAGAGTTGACCAATGTCACTGAAAGGCCACTCTCTGATTCCTTGAAAGGTTATGGCAATGGAGAAAGGTTCCTGATGACTTTTTAGAAGATAAAGGTCACATTACCTTCAAGAAAGGTAAATAGGGAAGTAGAGTCAGCCAGCCTCACCCCAGCCTCCCAGGGAAGATTATGAAACATAAGATGCTGGAGTTATCCTTCATATGCCTGGATAGGCCAGGAAAAGAAAGTGAATGAGAACAGCTAACATATATTTACTAAAGGTAAATCACACCCAAACAACCTAATTTCGTCTCAGCAGACAAAAGGAGAGCAGTGGATCTTGTTTTCCTTGACTTTAGCAAGGCTTTCAACTTGGGGTCCCATAGTATCCCGGTAGCCAAGCTGGAGAGAAATGGACTGGATGGGTGAGACACAAAGTGCAGTTTGTGTAAAACTGGTTCTATGAAGCTGAAAGAATAGCATTTTGTAGTGCAAAGATCAACTGGTGGCCAATATGAATGGCATTCCTCAGGGGCTAATATAAGGGCTGATGCTGTTTTATGTCTGTACTACACTTAACATGAATAAGATGGAATGTGCCCTCAGCAAGTCTGTGGATGACACCAAGCTGGAGAGACTGATTAACACACTGCAATGAGAGACTGCCTTTCAGAGGGTTCTCAACAGGCTGTAAGAATTGGCTGAAAAAAAATAAATCATGAATTCCAAAGGCAGAATAACCCCATCTAGCAGTACTAGCTGGGAGCCCACTGGAAAGCAGCTTTGTAGTAAAGGACCAGGGAAATCAATGTGGACAAGTTCAGCAGTGTACCCTTTCAAAAATAAGGCCTAACTACATACTGGGTTTCACTCAGAAATATGGAGCCAGCATACCCTGGGAAGAGATTAGTCCCTTTTATTCAGCATTTGAGGACCACATCTAGAGTATAATATTCAGTTTGGAACATGCCAGTACTTATGCAACAATGATAAACTGGAATTAATTCAGTGGAGACAATCAACCACAATGATTGGAGTGCTGAGGCATACAAATTGAAGAGAAGCTGAATGAGCCTGGAGAAGGCAAAAGGTGGAAATCTAACTTCAGTTTTCCTGAAGGAAGACCACTACCAAAGGCAGTGGTTTCAACAGCAATAAGGGGAATGCTGATTAGATATAAAGGGAAAAAAATCAAGTTGGTTAAGCACTGGCACAATTTCCCAAAGACAACATTGAATCTCTCCTTTTAATAAATTTTCAAAACTCAACTGAACAAGGCCTTGAACAACCTCATTGAAATTAATGTTAGTCCAGTTCTAAGCAGATGGTGGAACCACAAGACCTCAATAGGTCCCTTTTAAACTGACTTATTCTATGATTTTCTAAAGGACCGTGATTCAGCCATTTAGCTTTCTCACATTTGGGAACTGGATTATTCTCACTTAAATGCAGGTCTTTGCACTTATATTTACTGAACTGCATTTTTTCATGTGGAATTATATCACCAGCTTTCATCCTGTCCTGCAGAGTGTATGTGATTCTTTCCAGGTTATGACATTCTACTTGCATTATCCAAACCATTAGGAAAATGTTGACACACTATGTGGAGTAGTATTTGATTCAACTTGCCAGTTCATGAAATACTGATAATTATCCTTTTTTGTCTTGCAATAATGAACCTAGACCCTGTGTCTCTATTTATGAATACAGCAGGAGTGAGGCAGTCTCAGAAGCCTCAGTAATATAAAAAATCTATTACTGTTTGCATCTGCTCCTTTTTCCTTATCAAGGAGTGGCTTACACTATCACAGAAGGAAATCATTACAGCTTGACATGACTCATTTAATGCAGACACATGCTTATTGTTATAAAGCATTAAGTTATAAAGTTTCTACTTTTTTTTCCTAGGATATTTCCTGTCTAACTGATTTGACAGGTTCCTACTCCTTCTCTTTGCCCCTTCTGAAGTTGTTCCTTTTGGTTGTTTTTTTTTTGTTGTTGTTTTTTCCTTCCAGAATGATATCCCTCATCAATAATTTCTCAGACATGAGTCATAAAAACCCCAGAGGCTGTAGACACTCTATACATGCAGGACAAATTCTATTTACCTAAGTAACCTCTAATTCTTTATTTAGTAGTATAAATGCTAGCTCTGTTATCAGTTACTCAGACAGAAAATGCTATAACAAAAACAACCACAAGAAAAATGCTGGAGCGAGTTCAGAGAAGGGCAACCAAGCTGGTGAAGGGTCTGGAAAATAAGTCCTATGAAGAGATGCTGAGGGAATTGGGATTGTTTAGTTTGGAGAAGAGGAGGCTGAGGGAAGACCTTACTGCTCTCCACAACCACATTAAAAGAGTGAGGCGAGTTGCAAGTAAATGACAACAGGACTAGATGAAACAGCCTGCAGTTGCACCAGAGAAGTTTAGATTAGATATTAGGAAGAATTTCTTTACTGAAAGAGTAGTTAGGTGCTGGAACAGGCTGCCCAGGGAGGTGGTGGAGTCACCATCTCTGGAGATAGTAAAAAAAACCCAATCAAACAAAAAACCCCAACGTGTAAATGAGGCACTTCAGGACACGCTCTAGTGAGATGGTGAGGTGTTGTGGGGTTTTTTGTGTTTTTGGTTGGTTGGTCTGGTCAAGGTTGATGGTTGGATGCAGTGACCTTAGAGGTGATCCTACCGTGACAATTCTGTGAAAATGTATCAGCAATATATTAACAGTCTTCCTTCACTGTTAAGTAATAAAACAATTTCCTCTTTTTGCTTTTCTTAGCATTCATGTTTCTGTACTTTTCTTTTTTTTTTTTCCCCGATTATTTCTCAGTTTTATTTGTATGCCTGGACCTCCCCAGTTGCATCTTCGTAAGCTCCTCCTCAAAATTTGTTCTTCCTTCCATTTTCTGCATGGTTCTTTCTTGAAATTTAGATGTCTGGAAAAATTCTGAGCTATGATGGTGTTTAAATACCTCTTTCACTACTCCTTAACATTAGAAAGGCTTTCTAAGATTAACAGTCAAGAATTAATTCTCTGAAATTTTCTTCTTAGATTTGTCTTTCCTTGCAGAGAGCTCAACTGCAATTTTCTTGCTGTCAGCTATTGTTAAGCCTAAGGTTCTTGCACACCAGAATATTTGGTTAAGTGTTTCCAAAGAGTCTCATCCTTTAGCCTAATGTTCTGTACCAGACTCTCATCATGAAAGCAACATTAAGATAACCCTTTGGCCCTTTGCCTTTCCTCAACAGCAAGTTCAGTGACACTCAAACCTCTGAAATCCAGGAGATCCCAGAAGGTTAATGGAAAAAGGTCAACCCAGTTGTTCCGTCTTTGGCTACCACTAGCCAAAGGAATTACCAACATGATTTTCAATTGCATGAACACTGAATGCTAAGAAGATTAATCAAAATATATCCACAGAACTACATTCATAACATAACAGAATCTGAAAATTGGCATAACTACAGAAAACTTGTGATATCACAGAAAACCATGGATGACTGCTTATAGATTTCTGCTCTGTATGTCTGTAACCAAATAAAAACTTCTGTTTGTTTTAGATATTAAATGTTATTTCAGTGCTGACTTCTGTCAACAATAAAACACACTGATTTCTTGGTCATGAAATTTCTTAGCAGCAAAGCAGGATTTAAGAGATATTGGCATGCTTAATGAGGGATAGATAATTGCTAGATGGAATACTGTGGGAAAGAGAGAAGAAGCTGTAAATGGTGGTATGGCAGTAAGATGAATATTAATTCATCACCTACATGGCTGGTTGTGATCAGTAGGCTCAGCATTTGTCTAGCAGGTACCAAGCAGCTCGTATTCAGTGGAGTTCATCTAAGTCAAATTTTGCCTTAGCATAAAGAAGGATGTTAAACAGGTGGAAACGTGTAACACTACTTCCTGAATGATGTGCATTATTTAAGAATTCAGAGTTCAAGTATATGTTATAGATGTACTGGGTTAGAGAGAACAGATTTAAAACGTCTTGACAAGTATCTTACCAATGTATTTCTTGGTTTTCAGAGATCTGAATGCCAGTAAGTTCACCATTCTGGAAGGACAAGAGAGTATTAGGTTCACAAGAATGCTGTCTTTGGAAACTGTCTGAAGTTGGAGAAGAAGCAAGCAGGTGCCCACACAGCTGACAAACTGGCATTTTCTCTTTACAGAAACTCTCAGCAATGAACATTCTACAAGCAACATCTACTTTTCCATATCTGTGAAAAATGAGTCCAAGTTTCAAATCATTTATCTGACCAATTCAGACTGACTGCTTGAGGCCATGATCTCATACTCCTCTCTCCCCTTTCTTCTTATTTTGCTACATCCTGATTTCCTGTGGTCTTCTAACAGACCCTTATCAGTGCACAATTTTCACTAAATGAGGAAATAAAACCCCACTTTCTAGTGCCACCAGAATATTTTCTGTCTGCCTAGCTAGCCTTTGTGGCCATGGACAGAGTCAACTCTGCAGCATGTATCTGTCTGGAGTGCCCAAGTCTTTTTCAGACACACCTTCAGTACTGCTTCCAAAGGGACAGAAGGTGACATGGACTTCCTTAAGCCTTAAATAAATGACTTTCCAGTCACAATCACTGTCACAGCCTGATCTTCAGGCTGGCAAAGAAGTGCATACAAAACTGGCTATATAACTTTGCAATAAAAAAATAAATAGCTCCATAAGGAGCTGGATTTTAGGAATAACTCGCTCAATTAACTTTCATGTTTTCCTTATTAGCTTTCTGATGTCTCACGATGTTAGAGGTTGCAATTTAATGGATTTAAAAATTATTTAAATAAGTGGATTCTAAGATACCTTAAAAATATATTGACTCCTTAAGCAAAAGATTAATTTGAAGCCTAACTACAGCTTCTAGATCACAATCTGTTGGAATATTTATCAAGTTTAAAAGACAAGCCTTAGTATAGAGCAGTTTAAAAACATAAAGTTACTGGCAAGCATGTAAAAGATGGGCTGCTTGTATTTCAAAGCCACACCTCTTAGAATAATTACTAACATAAATTTCCTGATGCAGCACTTAGGAAATAACTTGCAAAGGGAATGGAGAAGAAAGCCTGAAAAAGCACACGCGTGCTGCTCAGTGTGCTCCAATTGATACATCATAGTGTACGCGACACTGGTAGGTTGCCCAGATTAACAGATGCAGGTCCGCCTTCAAGGGAGGCTGACATGACAAATCTCTCCGAATATGATGCCAAGAGTCATTATATGGAACTTGAATGAGCTAAAGGAAAAAATATTTCTCTTCAGAATGATTCACTGAGCAGTAACCTAAAACTTTGATGTGATAATACTTCTATAAGTCCTACATTTGATAAATAGTTTCAATATTTTCTAAAAAAAAGAAAATTAGATGGAAAAAAAGAATCTTCTGGCATCCATGGTATGTTATTAGTATATTTAAAATTTTTCAATTTAATCATGTGCAATGTTGTTTGTTTAAAGAAACTGTTAATTCTGCAAATATTATTCAGAAATTTAGACTGCTTTTGTAGGCTCTTGGAAACACAAGGTGAGAGAACTTAACAAATAAACATTAATATCTTTAACAAAATATTTCCACTTATTCATTGTAATTATCCAGTAGAACCTTGTGTTTTGCCTTTCTGAGGAATAGGCGATCCACAACTATTTCAGCAGATCAAATACACACATCAGTTAAAAGGAAGGAAAAAAAAATCACGTTCTGATGTCAAGCATCTTGCCTAGCTCGTGAAAAAGAAAACCCTAAGCACATTCAATGGTTAATCCTGAGTTCATAAACCTATAGGATAAGTCACCGTTCTCATCACTGTGAGTAGTCCCACTAACTTCAATAAGGACTGCTTATAGTAATGAACTATGTAAACAGTGGATAGTTTTACTGTGTGAACACAGGGAT
Source organism: Megaceryle maxima (assembly GCA_024605025.1). Taxonomy (NCBI): domain Eukaryota; kingdom Metazoa; phylum Chordata; class Aves; order Coraciiformes; family Cerylidae; genus Megaceryle; species Megaceryle maxima. The sequence goes on from JANHGN010006166.1 coordinate 7,723, forward strand.
CACTCAAGAACTGAGGCCTTTAGGTGAGGAAAGTATGACCTAGTGTTGTGTTTTCCTCATCATAACCTCTTGCTCCTTATCTAGCACAGAGGCAAACACTGCATAGAAATGCATTTACCGGTAAAACAGTTCCATCAAAAATTCGCTCAGGAAGCTTTCTCAGACACGGCAAACGGGGACGCTGGACAGAGGATGCATCGTAACTCTTAACTTTGCTTTCATAGCCTTACCAGCTTTGTAAGATTTTCAGTGCATCTTGGCAGAGACGTTAACTTCAGGCCATAAATTAACAAAACTCGCACCTGCAGTTTGGTCCTTTGATGAGAGCACCTGTGCCTGCCAGGACACTACAGCTTCCCTGGCTTTAAATGAGATTTTCTATTCTACTGTGAGCATTTAACATACTGAGTTCCAACTAACTACGTGTATAAAATCGTTTCCCAGCCAAATCTTCCATGTTCAGTGGAAACAAAAATTCAGAGAAAAATACTAAAGAAGCTTAAGCTCCTCACCACTTCTGTAACATCTCCACTGAAATGGTGACCCATGACATGGTCTGAGTTACATGTTTCATAACCCTAGGGGACTCTCAAGCCATCAAAATTTCATTAGCCTCACAGCAGTCCCAGTAAGTTCTTCAGTTGGACTGCTGGCCTCCCTATCAATAAATAAATCAACGGTAATCCTTTTTAGTGACTAAACTCTTCTTTGAAGTTGTATCAAGCATCAGACGTTTCTTGCATAATTTTAACCGGTGCAGAATAATGGCTTTTTTAACATAGTCACAGTCTTTTCACACATTAAAAAATAAAACTCATGAAGGAAGTTTTGGCATGTTGTAAACGGGTACTTTGCATTTTAAAAAAACTGGAACTATAAAGTTTTTTTACAAAAAAAAGTATATTAAACCTATTGTACTTCTGAAGCGGTCACGTTTTTTGGTAATGTAAAGATAGGAGACTAAGAAAATCATATGTGTGTGGGCATATATAAATATGTATTTTCAAGTTCATTAACCTTGGATTTTTACAAAAGACTCAAAAGAATCTGTTTCGGCATAGACCTTTCAAAAGGAAATCCGCAGGACTGCTCAACAATTCATGCTAGATCGCTTTGCAGATTAAATATCAAGAGATACTGAACTGAAACTCCACTTCCAAAAGGAGGTAGGCAAGTACTCCCATCCTCCTTTTTCAAACCTTGCCTCTCAGTCACAACAAGTTTTCCAAGCATGAGACAAGACACCTGTGAACACCGAGAGCTGTTTCCTCAGGTACAATGCAGCAGTAAGTCCAATACAGAAATGAGGACGGGATCCCATCCAAGACAGCCATCTTGCCCAGGCATCTTCAGTTAGAACCAGCCACCAGAAGAAATACAGGTATGAATAATACCAAGATATAGCTTTGGTTTTGTCTTCTCAAACTGAAGTTAAAGTAATAAATAGGTAAGGCTAAACATTACCACTCATAGTTCAAAATGCTTTTTTTTTTTTTTTTTTAAGATTACCATATTTATACACCTATACTGTTTTTTTCCACAATGAGTTATAGCTACTGCCAGAGAATACAAATAAAATTGCTCTGACTTCTGTACAGCTGAAGAGACAGGTTTAATAAATTATTAAAATGATGTGCAGGCAATAGCCATCACTAATTTTCTTTTTTACTAATTTTTCTTTATTCCTCTTTTGAATTTCTCATATAGAAAGTCATGAAGTTAACAGAGCAACCATTTTAATTCTAGTAAAGCTGAAAATATTCTGCAAATAAAACCAAGTTGAAGTGTTTTCTAACATTGTGCATTTAGCATTTAACACCACATTAGGTTTTGTTCATAACCCCAAGTGGAGGTAAAAAAAAATTTAAAAGCTTTAAAAATGAATCAGTCAATTATATTAACCTCTTTTCATTTAAACACTAAACCTTAATATACAATGGCCATACAACATATTCTGCAAAGCTCCTGTTTAGATTTTTCTTTCTTTTTTTTTTTTTTTTTTTTTTTTCAGATTTTAATTGCACAGTAATCCAGTCCCTCAGGCACATCAAAGGCCATGTGTCCCTCTTCACCACAATTCCAAATGCTCTCATCAAATAGGAAGCTTAAAGCACAATGAGATTTGTTTTCCAATCTCATGAGTGCTGTTAATAAGCTATTCTTTGTGTTCATTCATCCATTCTAAAATTCTGCAACTTCTCTAAGATGTCTTGAAGAAGAGTTTACAATGAAACCTTTGATTGCAAGCTGGCCTTGGGAATCAACTTTATCACCACTTAGCTGTTCCCCAAAGGGTAACAGGTGACACGGCCTGAGATAAAACAAAGCTAATCTTTTTTGCGATTAAACACTTTTAAAATTACAGCTAAAACATCACACCCAAAGCTTGCATTAGTTTGGACTGATAATGAATCTTGACTTTTCGGGGAGGGTGTCAAAAAAAAAAGTAAATACTACTTCAAGGCTATTCCTTTAATGATTTAAAATTATTGAGTGTCAACCAAAACAGCAAATAAAACATTGATTTATAACAGGTATATGCATAAGAACTTACCATTTTCACTGTCGGACTTGTTTTCGTGTTCGGTATCAGTCAGAGTGAGGGCTGAGTTGGAACGGCTCGACAGACAGGAACTGCGCCCTGATTTGACCCCCCTGCCCCAAAGTCTCATGGCATGCTCTGGAGACATCACTCCTTCATTTTCAGTATCAGCATCTGACCCTGCACTGATAGAGTAACCTCTGTGGGGGAGCCCCATTTCCGCACAAAATGCCAGTCCTCGACGAGTTGCTGGTTCACAAACTCCTAACTGCCTTAGGGTAAAATTCTGTCCTGATTAGGGGAAAAAAAAAAAAAAGAAAAAAAAGAAAAAAAAAAAAAAAAAAAGAAAAAAAAGATAACAAAAGGTGAGATTTTTTTTTTTTTAAGAAACTA
>JANHGN010006166.1:10757-62895 GCA_024605025.1 Megaceryle maxima
GAAAAAAAAAAAAAAAAAAAGAAAAAAAAGATAACAAAAGGTGAGATTTTTTTTTTTTTTAAGAACCTAAAAAGTAAAATCTCTTCATGTGTATAACTGGCTCAGGTATCACACAAGGTGTTTTGTCAAACTCCACACGTATTACAATCAAGTGGATTCTTTTGTCTCCAGCTCTCTGCAGTGCCCCTTTTTGTTCATACTACACCTTAGCACTGTTTTGTCAGCTGCTTAAACACATCAAAAGTGCTCATGTGTAAGAAAGAAACATAACAGGACCTGCAAACTATGAAAAGCCAATTCAGCACATGAAAGAATTAAAAATCAACTGCAATGTTTTTGGGTTTTTTTTTTTAATTTTTCAAAGTGTGAAAGCAGTAACAAGGTATTTGTCAGGATGATCTCTTTCTTACAGTCCTGGTTAGAGGTCAGAGCAAAAGGCTTTTTTCCTAACACAGCTGTCACCTAATGTGGCAATGGAAAAACTAAATGGGAACCAAATTCACTTGGACTTTATTGGATCTCTCTGCCCTACTTTGATACACAAATATAAACAAACAGGAACACATGACATTACCTGCAAGGACTACACTAAAGTTGTCATTTTTTATGTCTCTGTATTTTGGGGAATATTTTAGGCTTTTACTGTTGAAGCGGAGTCTGTGCAACAGACTTTCAGTCTCTACTATGGGGCAGAGCAAGAGACATAAGTGAATCCCAAATGATTGCATTAATAAATTAGGTGCAATATATTCATGATAATTCAATAACTTAAAGTGTCTAAGTTATGTGATACACAAAAATGATTGCCTTTTCAATGGCTGTGTCTTCATCTTACTTTTATGTCCATAGATTTAACACATTTTATAATATATACACAATTGTCAAGCTCACTTGCACAACTATACCCATAATGCTTTTCCACTCTGGCCCTCAGTTATTTCATAGCTCTGGGAACAAATTAAAGCACACATTCAATTTTTTAATCTGACAGGCTCCCAATTTCTCCAAAATTAGTCATTTAACATAAAAATATATTAGTAAGATAAGTAAAGCTTATAATACACAAGAACAGAATTCTATCAATCAGAAAGCAATAGACTTGCAGAAGTGTAAATAATTCCTGAAATATTAAGAGTTAATACCCTAGCCATTGACTTCTTATAAGCGAGTCAATTAATTATTTTATTGCTGCGGTCACATCAGGTTGTTGCTGTAAGTGTCTTTGCAGTCAGAACTATAAATGAATTCTGACAATGACTTTCATAAATAATGAAAATCAGTTACTACAATTAGATACAAATCAATCTGTATTTATTAGGCAGCTGTGAATACATATTTGAACAAAAATACAGCTGGGGAGGTAAATATAAAAGGAGTAAGTGTATCTTGTGACTGCCTGAACAGTGTAAAGGGTAGAAGAACGGGGGATTACCATGCACACTGCTAGTACCCTGTCATTTTTTTACAACTGTCATGACATGTGAATATTCAAATTTTGTGAGAGTTTAAACTAATCAGAGAAGCAAACAGGCCAAACAAACCACCCAGTGCTAATAGGGTCAGACCTGAAAGAAGTGAAGTGTCTAAAATGCTTATTATTTTGCATTTGAGTAAATACATGCTGAGCATGACAGTCTAGAACACTGGTTTTATGTGTTTGTTACATTATTATGTGAATCTGCATCTTCAAAAGGATGCCTTAAGTCAAAACCAAATATAGGAGAAGCCCATGTGCATATGTATAGAGATGTACCTACACACAGATGAAACAGCTAAGGTTGCACACACAGTTGCACACACAGCATCTTATTCATTCCAAGAACAGGGTTTTGGAGAGATAAACGGAAAGGGGTATTTTTGACCTAAGACAAGGTCACTTGAGTCAGTAACAAAACTGACACTGATTTCAATGCTACAAGATGTTATGCACATGGTCTCACAGTGCTGAGATCTGGAGGTGAGGAAGGATGTAGACAGACACAAAGGCTGCCTGCTGAGCCAGAATTAGCCCAGATGCAGCTGGCAACCATCACAACCTGCAGCTCCTTGGCCAGCCTGCACCACACAGCCCCATGCTACCTGCACTGCAAAAAGCACCTCTTTGTACTCAGGGAATCACTTAGGGAGACAACTGTGCAGACACACCAATTTGAAGAAACTACTCTCCCCCTCCCTCCTTTTTTTTTTTTTTTTTTTTTTTTCTCTCTTTCTTCCCTCCTCTTAAACAACCTATTATTTTTAATAGAAACTACTTCAGGCATTACATAACAACATCCTCCATGATCATTTTCTAGGAGACTCAGTCTCGGGCACAACATACCACCTACAATTAATAAATTTTAATTTTGACTTTAAGTTTACAACAGCCTACCTTCATGTAAAATATTTTCTTCTTTTTTCCCACTGTTATTGATAGTATGAAAACCAAACTGGCATGTTACAGAGCCAAAACAGAAAATTGCAGCAGGTTTGTATACTGCTCTTTCATCACATTCAATAAATTAGAGCTTTTCACTACTCTGAGAAGTTTTAGAGCATAGCCCAGAAATGTTGTAACAGCTTTAGAAACATCAGGTTAAATCATCTTCTGAATTAAAGCTTTCCTAAGAGCTTTACTAAGAGGATTGTATTCCATGTAAATTGCCTACACAAATGAAAAAAAAAAAAACAACAACAAAAAACCAAAAACAAAACAACAAACCAACCACAAAACCCAAACCAAACAGTTGACATGAAAAAAATATGTATTTGTGTAGTTATTTGTATCTCAAAGGAAAGCATACAAACGTGATAGAAAAAATTTTAAATCATCTTAAGATTCCTGAACAATGAAAACAGGAAGTCTTTTAGATTCCAGGGAAAGCAGAATACAGCTGGGATGCAGACCTGATGGGCAGCAGAACTGTCGGTCGCTTTTATATGATAAATACTACAAAATAAAAATAAAAGTTGAAAAGGAGGCTGTAGGAGCTTGGTGGGGAAAAAAAAATAAATAAAAAAGAGTATGAAGAGGATGCTCTCCTTGTGTTCTGAGAGTTTCTAATTAACCTTTCCAGAATGACTTCAATGTGAGGGATTTAATCATCAGTTTCTTACACTATACAGACATTTGCAATTTCTCCCACTGACAATAAGTGCCTCAAGAGTTCATAAAGACTTAAAAACAAGTTGGAAACTTGGTGATTATAACAAACTCATTCTTGAGAAGAAAATGTAGATACAGAGTAAAGAGGCATAAGGCTTTGTGTTTTGTAGAGTTTGGGGTTTTTTGGCTTTTTTGGGGGGGTGAGGTGGTGGTGTTTTTTGTTTTGTTTTGTTTTCCCTTTAAAACACTATGAAATGTAAAATAGAAAAAAAATAGAAAAAATAGAAAAAAATAGTAAAATAATGAAAAAAATAGACACAACATTTCAAGAAGACTAGTTCTAGAGACACCTTTGGGAGCTTTTGACTATCTGAGGTTATGTATCATGAAGTTAGGTTTTAAAAACTGATAAGAATGCTGTTTACTACCACTATACCATTATTACCAAGTAATAACTCTAAAATAGTTTTCAGGACCCTGTGCAGCAACCACTGTTAAAAGCACAGTATTTGCCAACAGTAACCATACACATCCACCCTGCTGTGCTGCAACCACTTTCTCTGCAAGCCATGATTCACATACAATTGGTGTTCCTCCAATTTAACTACATTAGTTAAATACATACAGAAAAGTAAACTAATTTTAAAATATGCATATGTTTATAGATTATTTTTTTTTAAAGATAGTATGTGTATACATATTTCTCTGCCACACAGGTTACGTTGTCTAGAAAAGTGATTTACTTTTTGTTGCTGTTTTTTGTTTAATCAACTATGGCATATAAGCAGATTTGATGTATGCAGAAATTATGTATTATTTTAGCAAGTCTGTACCTATCAAGTGGGATTAAGTAGAAGCCTGCTGCACTTGTGCCACATTTGTTTCCCTGGCCTAAATTGGAGAAGTTATCCAAAGACAACCATAACAATTTAAACTTCAGATTGGAAATGTTATCCGTGGAATTGACAAAGACTACTAAACAAAACAACGGGCCCCATTGTTCTTCAGTTGTCAGTCCTTGCTCTGAGTTGGATCTATACTAAATATATAAAAGAGATACTCTCTTAAAAGCCATGAAAAGGGGAAAGAAACAAACAGAATGAACAAAACATATCCAAACAAGAACTTGTCAGGATCTCCAGACAGCAGCACTGTCTTGAGTAATTAATTAACTACTGATAAGTGGACAAGTCAGGTTTTAGCAACAATAGAATATTTTTGGAATAGAGAGGAAAAAAATAATCTGAAAAGACTCAAAAGCATCTGCTTAATTAGCATAAAAATATATCCACACCCCTAACTTTTAATCCAGAGGAATTACAGTTTGAGTGCCTTTGCTGGCTTTGGTTTTGTCATAACAGGACAGACATAGCCCCCAAAAGGTAGAGGTCCCAAACCCATCCAAGTCCATACTCAAAATTCTGTTTAGTTTGGCTCTTGCTTATGTTTCTGTTCAAGTTCCATGCTATGTCTGCTGTCACTACATCCTTCATTACTCATCTAGTCCCCTTTCAAATCTATTCTTCCTTTGTACCTTGCCCTCTTCACGTGCCCATAACAATTTTGTGCCACTCAAAGATCAAACACATTTTCCCTATAATAACCCTGTGATAATTCAAAAATACTTGTACTAACCTTAGAAAAAAAGGTAAAACAACTAAAACTATACAGAAACAAAACTATGATCATGGTCCTTAGCAGAACCAATCTTCTCCCTTATGTCACTGCAATTCTCTACTTAATCCTGAATTTTTAATTTTAGATAAAAGACATCTCATTTATTTAGGAAGCAAACAAGGAAACATTTGTTTCAAGTTTTTATTTTCTGTTTGCAAATTACTGCATACAAACACTGCCTCATAAAACAATGCTTATCATATAAGTTTATTACATAAGCACCACTGACATTGAAGTGTTACAGCAATGACCATGTTGCTTTCTGCTATTTTAATATGAGAAAAGTACTTATTTCCATTTGTATCCATGTTTAGACATATATAAGCAGTCACATTTTTCCTAGTTGAAGCTCATTCTCAATATCTCTGAACACTTTCTGTAGAGCATAAACCAGAACACAGCTGCATCACATCTTTGAAATGCTTCATCATTTCCGTACAATCAAGAGCTCAAGACTACTAACCTGATACAACAGTACCTTGTCTTCCTAACTCATACACATGACAGCTATGCTAACTGCAAACTGGCTGGCCTGGTCAGTTTATTGATTCCTGAAAAATACAGAAATCAGATATGTGCTAGTCAAAGATGGAAAAATGAGCTTCTTTCACTACAGGACCACTGAGAACAAGGGGTAGAAGTCATCTTCCTAGATGATCAAAGCAGAGCTGGATTGGTTTAGCAAGAATTCCACACAATCCTATGGGATCATTGCCCTGGTCTGAAGTAGAACAGAACTTATTCTGTTCAGTGATCTTACTTTTCATCTCAGTCTCTTCTAACTAACCGCACTTTACTTCCCTGAAGTTGATGGCAGACCTTTGCAGACAGTGTCTGCTTCAGGCAGTGGTAACACTCAGTGTTTATAGATTTACTACCAGTGATTGGTGTGCAGACCAAGGTTACTGCTAAATCTTGTGTGCCACATTGGGGGTGCAGAAAGTAAAAGGCAGCACCTGCGGGGAGCAGTGAACACAACAGGTGACCCTAACCTGACCACTGAGGTATTCCATAACAGTTATGGCATATTCAGTTTACAGCTGAGGGATCACAAGGGTCATACTCTCTTTTTTAAAGGCTGGTATCCAAGGAGGACTCTGTCCATTCTGCCTTTGATACTAATTTGTGTGTTCCTGGATCCAGTTCCTCAACCCAGTTCCCATCTGCTGCTTAATCCAGTCTGGGACTTCTCTAGTACCTGCTTCACAGCACCTGTTGTGACAGTGACATAACTGCCATCAGGGGAGGCTGGGTTTGATACTGGTTTTGTATATATTTGTATATATTCCATTTTATTATTATTATTTTCAGTAAAGCTGTTTTCTTTTCCAATCAGGAAGTCTCTCTCCCTTATTATTTTTCTCTTCCCCTTTGGGAAGGGAAAGAGGTTAATATAGTGTTCGTTGTAGTTCTAACAGATTGCCCTGATCCCAAACCTTGACAATCTCTACTTTCAAGTGTCAATTCTATCTGGTTTTTTTTAATGAAAAATATGCAACTTCTTTGTAAATAAAATATTTTTTTTTTCCATTTACTGGAGCAAATAGAGCGTGGCACACATACAAAGGTAGTCCTTTGTAAGGAAAGGTCTTGAGGACACAGGAAGGGAAGTTATTGTACAGCAGGATAACAAATTTGCTGGAAATGAAAGGACAAAGAATTTTCAAAAGGAAAAGTCATAGAATCATAGAATGCTTCAGGATGGAGGGATTTTTAAAGGTCATCTAGTCCAATCCCCCTGCAGTGAGCAGGGACATCTTTAACTTAATCAGGTTGCTCAGAGCCCCATCCAACCTGATCTTGAATGTTTTCAGGGATGGGGTTTATACCACCTCTCTGGGCAACCTGTCCCAGTGCTTCACCATGCATAAAAAAATTCCCTATTTTAGTTTAAAACCATTACTTCTTGTCCTGTCACTACAGATCCTGCTGAAACATTTGTTCCCATTTTTTTTATAAGCCCTCTTTAAGTACTGGAAGGCCACAATAAGGTCTCCCTGGAGCTCTCTCTTCTCCAGGCTGAACAACCCCAACAGTCTTAGCCTTTCTTCACAGCAGAGATGTTCCAGCTCTCTGATCATTTTTGTGGCCCTCCTCTGGACCTGCTCCAATGGGTCCATGTCCTTCTTATGCTGAAAATGCCAGAGCTGGACGCAGTGCTCCAGGCAGGGTCTCACCATACTGGAGTAGAGGGGCGGAACCACCTCACTTGACCTGCTGGCCACACTTCTTTTGATGCAGCCAAGGGCACAGTTGGCCTTTAGGGCTGCAAGCTCACATTGCTGGCTTATGCCCAACTTCTCATCCACCAGTACCCCCAAGTCATTCTCCGCAGGGTTGCTCTCACTCCCTTCATCCCCCAGCCTCTGTTGACACCAGGGATCATCCTGACCCAGGTGCAGCACCTTGCAAAACAAAATAACAAAACAGAAGCCTTGGATGCTCTATAAAACTCTGTTAAGTGTACAAATGCTGTCTCCAGAAGTCAGAATGTTAGGTGAGTAGATTACAATTACACAAAAGAGAATGAGTAATAGATGTGATACCATCCGTTCTGTCACACAAACTTCACAATATATTTCCTGAATAGGAGTTTTCAAAGCTGTGCTTGCAGAGTTCTGTTTGCTAGGATGCAAGAACTGGCAGTGAAGACTGACAATTGAGCACCTTTGCCTACGTTAACTTTTTTTCTTTCTTATTTGACATAGTATTTTATTGTTACTACTTGAGCCTGATTTTCTCTTTTGTTGTTCTGAAAATTATCTGTGAAATTTAAACCATCCTAATCCACTTTATCACATTTTCCTCCTGTTTTTAATTCCTATGTTTTCCTTTTCACTCATCACAACCTTCTTCCTTGTCACCTCTTAATCTCTCTTTCATGACCTTTCCACTCTATTCACTTTTCCATCTTAACCTCCTTTTCTTGTCATTATCTGATTTAAAGTGGAGCTGTAAGATTCATATGAAACACAGTTGCACCTCCAACATATCCAATTTATACATAATGAGAAAAAGCATTGAATTGTATTAAGTTTTAGCAACTTTATATAATTTTCAAGTGCTTGTTACTCTGAGCAAACATTAACCACAGTTCTTCCAATCCTCACAGGCTTTCAAAAGCATAGGAGGAGGTAAATCACAGCCTCAGTGACTTCTGAAAGTTAGTGCCAGCTACTGTGAGTTCATGGAGCTGCACTTACCTGTGTCACTCTTTGTAGAAGAGGTCTATGTAAGACTTAAAACCTAAGTCAATTCTAGGAAAAAAAACTATGGCTTTTTTTTTGTTGTTTGGGGGGGGGGGGGTGTGTGGAAATTAAGTATTTCAAGCCTGATAATTAAAGCAGCCATGCATTTTTACTAGCCTTAAATTACAAGGAGACACTGATTGAAGTTCTAGCCTTGGAAAGTTTTTAAGAAATAGAGCAGAATCAATGTGAATGAAACACAGCTATCTTCCTGACACTGATTTTCCAAAATATGTCTCAAACATGCAGACTCTTCTGTGCAGTAGGAGAGACTCATAGTTTTATTCTCTGTTATGCTTGAGGGTGGCAGGGGATCTTTACTACTAATCCACAGACTAGAACATAAGAAGCACTTCTTAATCCAGTATAAGGATAAAGGACTGTTCATCAGGCCCTTCTGAAGTTACCACAGAGTAAGATTAAAGTCATCTGAAGACAATTTCACAATTGCACAAGTCAAAGCTTCTAGCTACATCATCAACAATCATGTTCCAGTAAATGAATTAATAAATTAAACATTGCAGTTCCAAACGTGGGGATTTTATACAAAAATCTGTTTTTTTGACTACGATCACATAATACACAAACTACATTAAGGAAAACTAAGACAGCTGTCCAGATCATGGACTTCAAAAGGGAAGGAAAATGAAAGAAAAAAAAAAGAAAATAATTCGGCGGATTTAAAAAATAAATACAACATCATGAATAGCAAGGAACACAAAGTCTAGATCATCACCAGAATGACAGTATTGACATTTTAGGCCTCCATCTTAATCTTTGGATCCTGGGACCAAATCATCAATATCTCAGCATCCAGTTATTACAAAATATGAATAAAGCCTAAATTTGATAGATGTGAAGAAAATATGACCTAAGGGTAAGCAGTGTAGAGATGATGGATATCCAGTCTGCAAAGAGCCTACAACCACAGATCTGACAGGTATGAACTGCCACATTAAGGTCAGTATGATGCTAATGACATGACATATGGCTTGAAATGGGGAAAGATGGTGAGGAAGGAGGAGGCAGCATGAAGAGAAGCACACAAAACAGAGCTCAGGCTCACTGCTATTCTTCCACAGGGGGAGGAGACAAAACTGCCGTTATTTCTGCCTTTCCACGAGGGAAAGGCATGTCTGCCACCAGAAGCGAGTGGAGAGACCCACAGAGCAGTATGTCTTACAGCATCGTGGAAAACTTGATTAGCTCCAAAAGGCTCTTAACTGGTATAAAGAAAAAAACCCCAACATGCCTATTCAGACCAGTCCATACACTTCTATTTGTAGAATTTTATAAACAAGTATCCTGTGTGCATGGGAATGAGCTTTGCAATGACCGGATAGAATGAGGCACTTAGACCATCGCTTTAGGTAAGCACAAAAAAGATTATACAGACCCAAGGATTTCTGCAGAAATGAATACCTCTTACTCCCTCTCACTCATGCTTACCATCACAGCCCTCCAGAAGGGTTTCTGTTCACTAAATCCCCATAATAAATATTGTCTTACTTTATAGTCGCTAGCAAAATGTCCATTATGCTGAAGACAAGAAAGGATTTATGACTCAGACATATTTATGGCACTGCAAAGTAAAAAAGTAGAAACACAAAACTTGAGGCAAACGTGTTTTCTTGACTCTGCCATTTCCTCTTCTGACTTTAATAAGCTCAGCAACACTGAGCATTGGCTTTCAAGCTAGTAAATGATGAGATTTTACAAACTAATTTCAGAAAGTATCAAGGAACTTTCTGAGAAATTACTTCTATTTTACACCTCTGCCTGGCTTTCCACATTTATTTGCCAGTGATGGAATAAGCAAGCACTCACAGCTTGGCCTACAGTCCTGACTCTCAGCCCTAAGCACTAAATCAATGGACGGGACAGACGGGCTCTTCAGCCTCTTTCATTCCTCCCCTCACCCCATCTCTAACTGCACACTTTTCTAGCTTCATTCTCTCCATAGATGTTAATGCACTGAAGTCACCTTTCATAGCCATGCATGCAATCCATTTATCAAACCAGTCCTCCATTTAGTTTTTATTATGAACAGTAGCAGCACATACATCTCAGTATATGAGCTATGGAAAGATAGAAGAACAACTACAGACCCTCTACAGCACCTCCCTTTCTGAGACTCAAAGTCCTTGGTGAAGGCTCCTTGCTCACCTTATAAATCCTTAATCATTATGATCAAGAACTTAATTCTCTTATTTTGCAACTGGACTCATCAAAGACAAGGTTTTAACTCTGTGGGCCAAGGCTGTGTAGAAATGCCAGAAGAAGCGATCTACTGCCAATAAACAAGGTTGATTTTTCCCTGAAGAACCACAGTTGCCCTTTGTCTACAGATCTGTAGCTCATCTACAGACCATGACCCACAAGGGGCCAATTTCAACTAGATGAATTCCTTAGAGCAAGTGTGCATAACACTGAGTGTGAGCTAAATATATTCCTAATCAAATAAAAGTGAAATGTTTTTCTTAGTACTGCTCTGTAGCTAATAGAATAACTTTAAAAGTCAACAGATCCTTATCACCTGGAACCTGAAAACCAATTAACTTCTTATTGTTGCTTTAAGAAGTAGTATAGCAACGAAAGATGATAATATTACTTAGCACTTACAGTGCTTTTCATCTTCAAAGCATTTTGAAACAAACTAATTAATCTTCCCAACATGCCTGTGAGGTGGGCAAGCATTATTATTCCTGTACTACACAGGGAAAAAACCCCACCTCTGGCAGAAGGTTATGTGCTTAGCTCAAGGCCACAAAATTATCCAGAATATACTGGCACTGTATGCTGCTTACAGAAGTTACCCACTCAAATCAGACAGATACTGCAGGTGGCCACGTTTCAGCATAACAAAAAGGTATCTGTCACAATGACAATCAGAACACATCTTGCACTGCAGCCAGGAACACGAAAAACTAATTCTAATATCTGCCTCAGATTTTAAGAGGCAGCACTTGCCATGTCACTAAATGGGGATTAATTAGCTCACTGGGAGATCGCTTACATATATTATTTCATACCTTCTTGTAAATAAATCTGCAAATCAGGTTGGTTCAGTTCTATTGAGAATCACTTGCCTACTCAACAGTCAAAATCAGCTCATCAATAAGACATAGGTAGTGGAAGGTCAAAACTGGCCGTACATATCTATCCTTCTACTGTTTCAGACAGGTAAGTTTAAAATACTCAAGCTTTAGGTTTAAAAACATGAGCATTTAATCCCTTTAATCCTACAGTTGACATTTATCATGACTGAAAAGATTAAAAATATTCCTATCCAAAAAACTCATTCTGAGCAGCTAGTATTTAAAAGCAGTAGACTTTGGAATCATATTACATTAGGATAGAAATTACAGTTACTGTTTCAGGTTTCTGAAGTTTTAAAAATGTATCCTTGTCAGTGTTTAATATCTTAAATAATAAGCCTATTGCAGAATATATAACACTGCTTCAGCTCCTGCCTTCACTGAAAGGTGAGATTTTTGTAGCATCTAATTGTCACAGGAGTGGCAGCTGAATGATAACTATGATGCATCCACACGCTGCAATGTACTGTACACTGCTTCGCTTTTCAGCGAGCTTCTATCAGTGTTTCAGTATATTGTGAGGAAAAGAAATTCTTTTTTGCTGCTTGTTTGCTAAGTTCAGCCCCTTTTTTTGAAGCTCCAAGGAGTTATTAGGGCATTTAATCTAATTTAGGCACTAAAGCATTCCAGAAAAGTAAAGGTGAAAACCCAAGCCTACAAGTACTTTCTCCTGCAAAAATGAAAGGGGTAGAATGAAATGAAATTGATGTCAAATCTTTGCCGACAATGAATTGATCTCATTGATAAACATGGTGAACTCATTCTCAATGCAAGCTAGAGAGACCAACTAACTTTACCTGAAGGTTAACCCACAGCTCACTTAAGCTTTATTGCAAAAAGTGTCCTGCAGCTCAGCTTTTGATTCACACACAGCTCGCAAACAGTGCTGTGATTATTTTGTATAAAAATATGAACCTGCACAAATCTGCAGTGCATCCTCGTGCACCTGTGATCACGAGTAAGCCTCCTGCTCCTGTGCAAAAAATCTTATAGAGTGGTATGTGGATCACTCTATGGGATCACTGTACTGTCCTGCAACAACAGACTTTATTGATATGGAAAAATGACTGTGTAAGCAGTATTACATATTCCTCTCTTTCCTTTTCATGTATCTGATGGTAAATAAAACACAGCTTTTGCCTACCTGTATTTTCCTTACTAATATACCGAAACATTTTTTTTTGGTTATTTGGAGTTGAGGTTTGATTCATGATCTCCTTTAAATTATTTTCATACCATTATATTACTACTTCCAATTATTTTTTCCAGATGTAATTTCAAAAATACGACTTACTTTTTATACTTCTACAATCCTTCCCCCACTGCAGTCACATTGGATTTACGGATATTTTTGCCTAGCAGCCTCCTATGCAATTTGTATCACTTCACACAGCAGTTTTATTTTGTAAACACAGGAATTTGTACAACAAAGAAATTGAACTTTATACAGTCACCTTTACTCCTGAATTCAGCAAGATGCTTGGGTGTATTCCAGAATACAAGCATTTAGGCTGCTGAATTCAATTTGAGAAGTTGTACTTTTAAAGCAGGCTGCTCATTATAGTTGGATATTTCAAAACATAAGAAAATAGGTCTTGTCTTCCTCCCTAACACATAAACAGCAAATGGTCATATCATCACACCTTGGAAAGCAAGTAGTCTTCCATAGTGCTTAATCTAAAGTCAAGAATGAGATTAGGTACTTTCTCAAACATACAATATAAAAATATCTATCTTAGAAATATATTTAAAGATAAAAAGGTTGTGGTCTTCATTTACATGGTTGGGTGCTGAGTTTAATTATTCCCAGGCTTACCAGGTCATATCTCTTGTTGATGTTAACTGAAAGCATGTTGTCCAAATGAAGTTAAAAATCCCTAAACAAGCATACCCACTCTTCCAGTCTTGTCAACTGGGTTTATGATAACTTCATGCTCAAATATTTTAGTGCATGTTTTAAAAGCTGGTTTTAGAGCTATAACAACAAACGTATGCATTTTTAGGTTATTTTTATTTATGCAATTAATCTCAAGCAACAAAAATTCCAAGGAAAAAGATACTGTGACTGGAACTGTCAGTTGGAGAACCTCCTCTCTAGAAGTAAAGATGTCCTGGGATAAAACCACCACTAAACAGGGTACACCTATCTCCTATGGCAGTATCCCATTCTGAATTTGTACAATGGGATTTTGGGAAGCAGGAAGCACAATTACATGTACTGAGTCAACATAGAAAAGATGGGAAAGTTCTGGATTTATTAGCAGAAAGCTTTGAAGGGCTTTACCCCAAACGATCACCCGTAAACACAGTGAGATTTTTAAGTTGTGCCACATCTAAGAGACTCAAGAAACTGAAATAATTGCTCCTGTAGCTTTCCAGCAGATACTGAAAGCTTGATAATGTTATTTTAGAGAGTCTGGACAAAAAACATGGAACACTGGTCACAATTAATTAAAAAAAAATAATTTCCAATTAAAGGTATTTATTAAAGCTTGCTTTTTTTTTTTTCCTTACAGATTTAATTCCTGTTGATTTAGCAGGCTTGGATGTAATTAAGAATACCAACAAAGTCACATATCTGCACTCTATTTCCAGACAGGAGAAAGAAATAAGTATAGGGAAGCATACCTTATACATAATTTAGAAACCTTTGGAATGACCTTGAACACCTTTTCCAGAAAGTGCTTCCAATGCCAGAAGCAGTGAATTCTCTCAGTCAAAGATGAATCAAAGGAACACACTATCCAAGACTGCAAACCAAGCCCCTTATAACTTCACCCCATCAAACCTGCAGGTAGTCCCCAAAGGTGCTAAACCAGCATGTGTTAGATGAAGCCAATAAACTACACAAAAAAAATTTCAAGCACAATGAGGAAAATCAAACAGGCACACAGGACAGTGCTGAGACCTCTGAAATGCGAAGATGACACCACGCATCTCAGACTGCCATTTTAGGTGTGAAGACACGTATTAGCAAAATATGATGTGGTTTTCTGAAGAACATGAAGAGGAAAAAACTCCCAAGTCCCAATGCACCACCATATGTGACATGCCAGACTACATAACTTCTTCCATTTCATTACTGCTATTTAAAAATAATAGTACTCTTTTCAGGTATTAGTCTAAGAATTCATTAAATAAATAGTGCCTATTCTGATACAATTTTTTTATTAGTACTAAGAAAGTGTCTACAGTACAGATCTTAGAAAATTTCCTCATGATTTTACCTCATTAAAATAATGAGATGAAGGTGACTAATGACTTAAAAACTAGTGATGACCTGAAGTTTCAACACATCACAGAAACCAAAAATACAAAGCAGAAATCATACAGACTACAGTAGCAGCAAGCCTCAGCTACATGAGCCTAAGAGAAATATTTTCATTTCCCTTGCAAACATTTGTAGGCAAAAAAGTCAACACCATCTGCCCAGCTCTAATTCTAATGTAAAGTTATTCTACTTGGAACAAAGAAAAAACACCAATCAGGAAAATATTTTTAAACATTTCTAAAATTAAACCTAAGGACTTCCTCACAAGAAGGAAGCTTTCTTTTTCTACCCTTAAACCTATTCTTGTTTCCTCATAAAAGAGAATATACCTTTATAGAGAAGACCGAGGAGTAGGTTCACTGATCTTGGCCTAGGTCTGTCTTTTTAGATGGCAGGCCTGCAGTACTCCATGTGTTTCCTAACCTTTTTTTTTTTTTTTTTTTTTTTCTTCCCCCCCATCTCTTTATATTAAGCAGATTAGTTTTGGAAATGTAGAAATGCCAATTCCAGAGACTACAGTCTTGAATTTGGAAGTAATACATGAAGTGCTTAATTATAACTGGAACCAACTGCATTCTCCCAGAAACACTGAGGTCCAAAGGGACCTCTTGAAATCATCTAGCCCAAACCCTCTGCTCAAGTACAGTCAGCTACAGCAAGTTGACCAGGACCATATCCAAACATGTTTTGAACACCACCTTGGATGTTTAGATCTCTTGCATCTCTCAGATTCCGGACTCAGAAATTCAACAGTGTGCTCTAGCAACCTGTTAGCATCTGGTTAGGTATTTTAGGTATCCACTAAAACCATCCTCCAACAAACTCAAAGGCATTAATCGTGAACTAATTTACCTTCCTTATTGTACAGTGCTCTGTTACTGCCCTTCTGAGCTGTAAGTTAAAGGTACTGAGCTAATGCATTATTTGTATGCTCATCCACACGTACTACGTTACCCTAAACCTGTCTATAGGGCTTGGCCTTCTTGGAAAAGTTTATTTATTCACTTTTACTCACTTTGAAGCTATTCACCTCTTTTTTATTGGAGTGGCAAACTTTTGGGCAACCTGTTAATGAGTTGAATATATACTAGGAGTCTAGTTTTTAAACTGTAAGGCCTGAATACTTCACACTTGAGTCTGCAACGATTTCACTGACCCATGGCCCAACATGGGCCATTTACCTAAATTTCCTGTACATCATATATTAATCTCAAAGATGGTACATAACGCTTTCCCATCTTTGTAAAATATTTAGAGAGAAACAGGTGTAGTGTACGAAGTTGTAGAGTATTGCTAAACTGGTGAAACTAGTATAACAACATACTCTTCTCACAGCAAGAATGTCTTGTTACTTGGTACTAACGAATTATACACTCTGAATTAAAACATATGCCTACCTTGTCTGGTATACTCATCTGCTTCTCTGTGGACCAAGTCTTTCACCCGGTTTCCATACAGCAACCTAGAGGAATCATGATCAAAAGCTTTCAAGGTTTCGCTGGAGCTGTAAGATTTCTGTGTAGGCACTCTGCACTCCTCATTTTCTGTGGAAGAATTTGTATAGCGCCGTTCCTTGTCCCGTCTGCTCTTTGTCAGGGAGCAATAAGGCCTACGTTCCTTCACATCCATACTTCATTCCTTCTCTGTGCACATCAGTCCAGCTTGTTTGGAAGTCTTCTCTACATTCAGCTTACATTCACCTATAGCAAAAATAGAAAGACAACCACTAGTGTGTTAGAATGTTCTCTAATTGCTGTGATTGTTTCCTAACTGTCTGGAAGAAAAAGATCTGATCAATGATGAGTGAGATGCCCTTCTGTAATATTTGCAAGACTTCCCAGAGTTTTGTGCACGAGCTATCCTGATTAAAAAAAAAAAATTAGCTAAGACATTCTCACAAACAACTACACAATACATTGCATTTTTATACAACAGATTAGAAGATCAAAAGCAGACTGAGAAATGGGAAAAAAACCCCAACATCTTTTCAGCTTGAAGAACATGTTCCTCACCTAAAGTCTATCTGTAAGTTGTATTCCCTCTTTCTGAGAAGGATGCATTTATGATTTAAAGGCAAGCCTGACTTCCTTCTGCTTGTCAGAAACTTGTTTTTATGGACTGTTTTTTACATACAGACTTCTATAACTTTTCCTTGTAATTTTTATTCGGAGAGAATTGTTCTCACTAAGAACATACACACGTCATTTGTCATCAGGCTACAAAAACACTTGCAGATGCAGGAAGAATTCTCCAAGGAAGTATATTCTGTATAGCTTGTCCTAAAAAGCAAGGAACTATTTGATTTGTAAGTGACAATCAGAAAATGTTTTTACTTAAATCAAGTTTTTAAGGAATATTACAGTAAGAATCTTATTTCTATTACTATTTATTTTTCTTTACTGTTTCATTCCACTTTATTTTCAAAACAAGGCTTCTCAGTTTCATCTCTTGGGTCCTGCATACTTGACTAAAATATTTACATTTCTAACAGAGTAAGAAACAGATTGGAAATTTTGCTTCTGTTCTTTATATAAAAGCACCAAGATAAAGAAAAAATATTCTATCATTAAACAGCTAACAAAACATCTAAAAGAAGAACAGTTTGGATGATTTTAATACTTTGCAACTGCACCTATTAACTGAGGCCTTTATTTTTTTTTTTTAAACTTTATATTATTAGGGTTTTCTCCTTTGTCATAAGGAGAACTTTCTCCTGTGTTCTCCTCTCAATTTAAAGTACTTAAATACCACAACTGATTATTCTAAGAAGTACTATCAGTCAAGTCCTTTGGGATGCGGAATTAAAATGACAAGTTTACAGCACACATCACAAAGCAATAGCCAACTCCATTTGCACTCTTCAGACAAAAAGGTTGCTTTAGAACTCTTCACTTATTTAATATTAAACATGCAATATCAAACAAACTAATTAGTTGTCACTTTTGAAAAGATTTTTAGAGAGTATTTAATATACTACAGAACTGTAATTCAAGTTTGTGAATAGCTTTTATCATTCTTTTATGAAACTGTCTGAAAAACTCTTACATTTTTTTTGACCTGTGTGAATCTCAATTTAGACCAAAAGACAAAGCTACAAAGCCTTCCATTTAAACAATCTCTTTTCTATACTTATTATATTTTCAAATGTTACTTGCTGAAAAAGAAACAAATATTTGTAAATGATCAGGAAAAAAAAGTTTTATAATAGAATAGTTTATTAAATGTATGACATTTTAGATGTCTGCATGCCCATGTGGCACATCTTTTAAATGTATTACTCAGATTGCTTTTTGATTTAACACTCAGATGTTAAAATATTTTATTGACTAATGAACGCAAGTTCTTCCCATATAAAAAGAATTTTCTAGACATTTTATAAGATTTGTTTTATTAACGCTATACTGGAGTGTGATTTTAAAAATCATTATTAACAGATGCACACAGGTATTCTTCTGCAGTATAAAGTCTTCATGTGGAAGCATATCTCCCATTTCATCTAAGCATTTCAAGACTTAAAAGGGCCACTAATTCCCAGTGTCTCTAAATTGTGCCAAGGGAAAACCAGTATATGCTATTAATCAAAGATGACTTATTTTTTTTTCCCCAAGTTTCCAAGGTCCTTTATAATGTAAAATAACCAAACCAAACCCAAAACAAAAACAAATGCAAAAACAAATCCTTCTTCGCACAACCCTTGGTTACTATACCAAGCTGAAATCATCAAAGATGTAACCTATAGTGAAGCATAAGGAAGTACTGATCTGCCTCCCACAGAAGTCAATAAATTCAGTGAAACTTCAAAAGACAGTCTTCTTGGTTATCTATTGCCTCTCCAGGCAAAGAATGAAAAGGTTAAAAAAAAAATACAAGCTGTTTAATAGCACCACATCATGGAGACACTTTAATAATTACACTGCCACAATAATGAAGACTAGTGGGCATTTTTGAAAGAAATAAAAAAATGCTGTAAGATTTAGGATCTCTCTGAATCTAGCATTATTTACCTTCAGTAACCTTTAACTTTAAAGATTAACAGTATCTCCCTGCAGGTTTTAGGAAACACTTTTAAGGCTCATGCCTTAAAAATTATTGCTTCAGTGAATTAATACACATATCTGAAAGAAGGACACAGAATAAAAGGTATCTTAAATATCTGTCAACAAAAAGTTCTCTACCATGACCAGAGCAAAACCAGAGGAAACAAAAGCCTATTGGCAGAACACAGAAATAAGTATTGGCATTAACCTTTAATTAGTGAGTCAGCAATGTGAAGTGAAACAAAGAAAGACTTGCAGATGGCTTTATAAGATGTAAACCATAAGCCTTATTACAGCAGTAGGATGTTTTACCGTCTCTGGACTGTGCAGGACTTACTCGTCCCATCATGAATCCCTGTCCTGTTGTTTAAAAAATACCATTCACCCTCAACTTTAGAGAAAAAAATTTGAAGTGTTGAGAAAAACATTTTAAGAAAAGCCCCTGAATTGTCAGTTACTGCATCTGCTCAGCTCCTTTCTTAAAAGATCACTGCAGTTAAAATATTAACAAGTTATCCCCTCAAATCTTCCAACTTAAAGTAACCAATGCTGCACAAATTTGAACATATTTCATTTTTTCTTCTCCTGTTTCCTGTCACACAAAAACTACATCCCCGGGGGACCTACCTGAGTGCACTGACTAGCTTTCTTTTACTATGCCTTAGAAGCAGCTCAGATGAAATAGTGGTAAATGAGTACAATACAAACTCAAGTGAACACAGCAATTAATTTGACACATGAACAGCTTTTCTGACAAATCACATTAAAATTTTAAACCAAATAAAATAAAATTTATTTTGTGACATGTTATTAAACCACTTGCCTTCATCTGCAAGAAATTTTTTGCCTATATGTCAATATTTATGGTCAACTGAATAGCTTCACTCCAATTAAATGAAAGAATTTTCATAGTGCAATATTTAAAAGCTATTGAACTACTAACTCACCCGCTCACAAAAGCATGTCAAAACAGCCATGCTAAATACTGCTACATGTCGTATTAGAATGCTAACATGAAGTGGCCCTCACATACTGAAGAAAATCGAAAAAGATTTCGCTGGTGCGTGCCATTACCTCAAGGTTCTGTCGAATGCTTTTCTAAGTATAAAAACTGAGGATGCTCATCTGTGTCACTGAGCACTGGGATCTCCTGTGACCTTTTCGGTGATCTGTCCAATGTTACAGGCTCCCAGATGGCTTAAACAGGAGAGTGTATTCTAATCACCAGACTGACATGTCAGCTTTTATATAGTCATGCCCATCCCATATGTGTACATGGCTTAGCTAATTGCAGTCTCAGTCAGACTGCACTTTCCCAGTGTGACTCCAGATTTTAAAACCAGTTCAAAACTGTGAAGTGGAGATGTCCATTTTTAAACAAATACTTACATATTTCTTCTAACTTAATTTAGGAGGGAAGCAGGAGAAACAGAGAAGCATTTCTTGTACAAATTTATCAAAATTCTTTCTTTTTCTCTTAATGTTGTAGAGAGCCCAAGTGTAAACACCAAATCAGAGCACAAGGCATATTCACACACAAGTGTCCAAGCTACCATGGGAGCTTCGATGACTGAAGTCTCAGATGTACAAAGCTGATAGATGCCATGGTGGAAATTTTACACTGTATTTAAAATTCCCCAGGACAGTTCCTCTTAATCATCTATTGCAACGTAAAATAAAGTCACTGTAGTGAAAAGAACACTTAGTTATATTTTTTTAACAATAAACCAGCCTCAACACTAAAACTCAACAGTGCAATATAGAAAAAGTACAACAGCCATAAAATAATATTATGTATTTTAATTGCCAAGATGTAAACAAGACATTAAGAGCCATGCTTCACAGTGTTACCTAAAACACTCAACTACAACTTCAGTGTGCCTGCAGGCCTTTTAAACTCTTATGGAAAATTATTGCATTTAATTCAGCAGCTTCTACTCCGAGTTCTTCAAAGGGTTATTACAGTTTAGCAACAAGATGGCAATCCTGCCTAACACAGAGTGCTCCCTCCCCATGTCTCACTCAGAGAACTTTCTTCCAGCATTAAACATGGTGGAGTGAAACCCAATATAAATGATTAAGTATTCAAAATATAGCTCAATATTTTATGTACTTTGATAAAAGCTACATAAGCGCAAAATAGTAAAAAGGTAAGAAATAAAAGATGTTACCAAAATGAAGAGGTAACTGGATAGAAAATGTTATGTCACTGCTTTGGTCAATTTATGTATCTACTATACTGTGCATACATATTGAAAGGGAATAGAATATCAATTTTAGACATCTCAAAACACAAAAACGTAAATGGAACTAGTTCTGAGACTAACAAGAGTCATTATTTTAATATATACAGTGCTGGAATAGAAACAGTTTCAAAAATGAGAGGATAAAACTTGTAGATTTCTTTGTTACAGAAGAACAGTAACAGAAAATGAAATACCATTATAAGGAAGGCTAAAAAAGACCTCTCCTACTCAGTCTCATGAGAAGGAACAGTAAGGAAAGCTCTGCTCAGAGCAGAGCTCTTCCCTCCCTGAGGCCAGCAAAACTGAGCCAGGGAAGGAACTTATATATTACATATGACAACCTTCCCTCCCAACACCTAGATCTAACAATGTAGATATTCCTAAGAATGGTATTATTCCCAGCTGCATTCAAAAGCCTGCATTATTATTATCAAATTACCATTATTTTTATTACTAATTACAATTACAATAAATTAAAAAACATTGATCCTTTCACACTGAGCCCTTATACAAGCAGAGACTGAAAGCTTGCCTAGGTTGGGAACAAATTACCTTTCACGATACACTACTACATAAACACAGGCAGTAAAAGAATCACAAGACTTTTGGGAGAAGAAGCAGGATTGAACTTCTGTCTCAAGAATAGAGGATTTTACAGGCTGCAAGTCAAGACAGTGCTTATTATCAGCATTGACAGCAGTTGCTGAAAATAATGTCTAAGTAATACTGCTGAATAGAGACATTACTGCAGGTGTCATTATTTTTATATAATAATAATTTATTCTTAATCTGTAATTGTTTACTAATGTAAATATTACATTAGATACAATTTGCACTCCTCTCAATAGCAAAAGAACAAAGAAAATTTGGCTGATACATGTAACAAGCAGATTAAAAATCCTAAATGCAATATACAGAAATTAAGACAATCTTCTGTCCATAAAAATACTCACAATTCAGACAACTAATCATCCATAAAACCTATTACAAACAAATAGTAAGAAAAACTCAAAAGGCATAAAAGAGTGATGAAATTTCCACTTCAATGGCTGATAAAGTGAGATATGTCAGAAATCAACTGAGCTGGAAAAATGACACTTTGAAGAGGTGCTTAGGATGATCTGTAGCCATGGTGTGCCATTAGTCAAACTGATGACTCTTAATACATGGACATTTCAGGTCATCATATCTAGAAACTCACTTCTTAATATTAAAAGTCTGTCTTTCAGCACTGAAACTAGAGAGGATGCACTTGAAGTCAGCATTCTTAAGAAGGATAGGGAAACAAATGGCATGTCAGACAGGCAGTTCATAAATTAAAATTTTTAAAAAGCGCCCTTAAGTCACTAACTAACCCTACATTTTATGAAAAGAAGGAGAGGGGAAGGGAAAAAAAAAAAAGGGGGGGGGGGGAAGGAAGACCAGTAAATAATAGTGTATATTCTTTAAGCATTTTTCTGTATCAGTCAGAGGAACGGAACACCTACTGTCACTACAGGACACAGTGGTAATAAAAAGTTACTTTACATAGTCTATCTAAAAATCTTACTTCATTAGAGACAGAATAAATAACAAATAAAATGTACTTTGTGTTCATTCTAAAAGTTTCATGTGATAAGAGAAAAATTAGCAAGACAGAGTTCTGCAGGGTCCTGGTTAGTCATACTGGTTGACATTGGTGTAACAATTTTGCTGCCATTACTTAAAATTGAAAACCTCAGCAGGGGCGGGAAACTGGGAATAACATCTCATGCCTTCCCTCATATGGGCAGAAAGAGATGATAAACTCTCTGTAAGGATAGGAGCGGAGGGAGTACTTCTCCAGATGGTATTTTCCTTTGAGGGTATGAAGACCATACAGCAGCATTTGAGATAGAGCTACAGCTATTTCTGTTTGCTGGAAGCCCTCCATGCAGCAAGACAGCAAACCTTCAGAAGAGAACACTGAAAATAGCCATAAGTTGGCTACCCATGTATACAGCCTGGAGCTGTACCGGCTACGAAGCTGCCAAGCAGGCCCTGCAGAAAAACATAACTTGCAAGGATGGAGGCCTAAGACACTGAATAAACTGCTCTGTCAACAAGAAGAGCCTCTTAGAAGGTGCTCAGTACAGGTTCACACTGGCAGATCCTTTTCCTTCTTGGAAGGAATGGTTTGAAGGAACTGTCGTGAACTCTGATCTTGAGAGGAAGCACCTGCCTTTAATTTAGGGGATTTGAATAAGATGCGTTTTACTTTGAAGGGCCAAGAGATGCAGGTGTGAAAGAGAACAAGAAGACTGAAAGAATAAAATAATGTGGTGTGCTCCTTTAGAAAGAATAAGACAGTGAGAATACATGATGAAAAGATGGAGAAGCAAGGAAGTTAGCAGAGAAGAAATGTTGCTGTATAAAGAAAAAAATGAGCACCAAAACAAGCTCAGGACAGAAACTGGAGGAAGACAGAATCATTAGAACTCAGTATGGCAACACTGGGGAGAAGTGACACAGCAAGCCCAGAAAGACAGAAGAGTTTAAGAGGTAAAAAATGAGCATAGAAAGAGAACAAAGAAAAATTTTGAGGGAGAAATGCTGTGTCTCATTTACTTCAGAGCAAAGTCATAAACTGCGAGAGAGTCAGCACTGGGTAATTCATTATTCAGCAGCAACTAAAAAGTTGAAAATATTTTCCTCCACTCTTTCAAACTTGAAATCCATCCTTTATCCCACCATCTCCCATCTTGTACACATGACTTTCCCCCTTCATATTCTTACTCAACCTATCTCAGTGGTCTTCTAACTTATGCAAGTGTAATTGTATCTTGAATGGTATCTCCCAAGTTTACTTCTGCACCTACTCAGAGCTCTTTGCACAGTACACTTTTGTTCTGAAATGAAGCCAAAGAAATCTAGAGATTTAAAAAACTAAATAAGTGGGATGGAGAACCCAACACAGGAACAACACGTAACAAGCCATGAGCAGCAGCAAAGGTGCAACAGTCCCCGAGTCCCCAGTCGGGGAATGCAGCACAATGGTTTCTGCATTTCTGTCTACAAAGCTATCAGCATGTCAGCTCCACCATCTGAACAGGCTGTCGATCATTCAACTCCCCCTTCAACAACTCAGAGTTAAATTTCAAACAACTTGACAGTAGAGAGGTTTCAAAAATAATACATCTCAAGTCACTATAAGGGAGATGAAGTATATCACATGTGACATGCAAGAGCTGGGCATACAGTCACAAGGCTGAGCTGAAAATATCATTGTGAAGGTGTCTGAAAATGAAAGGAGGACCACAGGAAACCGCAAGGAAGATGTCATTGAGGACACACAGGAGGGAAGAAAGAATAGCAAAGGGTGCTGAAGTTATTGCTCTGGTCACATGACATGGGATACCTACGCACCATCAGCTTTGGTTTCCATGTACAGCTTCTCATCGTGAAAGCTGAAATTCCACATAAATGGGAGACAATTCACAAGATTACTCTTTGTACAGTGATCTGATGGGTAACCATTTTTCAGTCCCAGTCACATTATAATTAGAATACTGTTGCAGTCTGGAAACCTGTAGAATTGTTTAGTGACTCACCTCAACATAGAGTGGCTAGGAAGAGTTATATTAGGCATGCTGCCCATTTTTTTTTTATGCTCAAGAACTCTGTTTTGATTAAATGTATCCCCTTGCCCTGCCCCCGCCTTTCTTTCTCAAAACATCAACAAAAACACACACAAAGGAGTCCCAAATATGATAAAAAATCCCCACAGAAACGAGTACTGTATACTCATATTGTCACATCATTCATTTATTACTCCTCACACAGTAGTGTGAAAATTTATTAGCTAATACTTACATAACATGTAGTAAAGCACTGTTTAACTTAAATTCATAGTAGCAATCCCTGCTGCTGTATTTAACTATCCCATCTATTCAGACTGTATCAGCTGTCATGTCTTCCTCTACACTCCCTAGGTTCCTACTTCTCTTTCTGCACAAGCTGTGTCCTCTTGTCACAACCTCTGATTGTCTCTTCTTCAGCACTATCCAACATCAGTAGACAGTAAAGGCTGGAGGTTGTTTACCCTGCTGGATCACTTCCTTTCTGTAATCCCTATTCTAACTCTTTCAAACCATCCCTTTTGCAACATCACATTTTTAGCTTTACCTTAAAGGTCATACAAAACCTTTTTGTCCTGTAATCACCCCATCTTACCTACCAGGTTTTGTCTCCAGTTTCAACAGAACTAAGACTTTGAGTAGGGCAAACAAAAGAATAATGAATTTTAAACGAAGATCTTTGGCTAAGTGAGCCATAATTTCCCATAGTACTTAATAATCTTGTTCAAAAGACCACGGTTTCTCTCTGAAAGTGTCCACACAGCCTACCTTCTAGAGCATGGCCCTAGCTAACTACCAACCAAGACCCTCTCTGGTAACAGTACTTAAACAAACTTTCATAATGCAAAGCCTCCTTCAGGAAGCTGGAGAAGTAGGACAAAGAACTACCTCCTGCTGTCCTCCTCTTCCACAGGCCTGTGTCACCTGTAGGTAAGGCACCCAGCTGTGCTTCTACATGCTGCCAAATTTATACCTTATGGATGCAGCAGAGCCATTGCTGGCAGAGCCTAATGACAGTACTTGATTCACTGCACTTACATCTCCAAGAAAAAAAAACCAGTCTGAAGTTGTAAAAAATGCTTCATTGGCAGAAGATCCCAATTTTGAAAAAGCAGCACAAGCTTCTACAGTAAGCACTGAGCAGCTTCACATTATACCTTCAAAAGGAATGGAAGTTGCTTCTTTAAATCCTTTAAATTCTCACTTAAGATAATAAGAATTCCTTAGCACAATTGTTTATTAAAAAACCTTCTAACTAAAGTAACAATTCACTTCAGCAACACATCTGGAGATGACTAAGAAGGAAGGATCTGGAGGGTTTCTAGATATACACAAAGGAGCGGAGAGGCTCATATCCATCCAAAAGTCCAAGAAGTTCCTTCAAGTGCCTTAGCAGTTCAGAAGCATTTAAACTTAGCTACATTCAGAAGCATTTAACTTTTAGGAAAATTCTGATCTCTCTCTCCTGCTCCTGAAATGTGGGCCAGGATGAAGAAATGCAGGCATCAGAAAAGGGAGAAAATGCCTGGCACCTGTACCTGAACTCGGTGGCATAAAAATCTCATCTCTATTGCACAGCTGAGAAGCACATATAAAAATGCACAGTACTGAGAGATCCTATCTGTACTGAAAAGTTTTGCTAAGATAGTTGAATTTACTAGAAGCCATAGCTTAAGCTAGCAAAAATTATTGTGCAGACTGCTGACAGAAGAGTGCACTTTTAAAACCATTGATGTAGATAAGCCCTGAGACAGTAGCCAGTTTGATGAATATCATAGGCCCTTAACGCATCCAGGTGAAAGGATGGGCACACCCAGCAGGGTGAATGGAGGGTTCACACCACTCAGCTATCATCTCTGGACACACTTGTCTTCTGGACAGGGCGGTCGGGTCTCATTCAGCTGGGAACAATGAATGGGCTACTCCACTCCTCCATTAATGCACAGACTGCCTTGTGCTGCACAGAGCTGTCAGGCAGGACTAGCGACAAAATTTGTGTGTATGTTAACTGGGATTTCCAAGAAGCAGGTGTCAGAAAGAAGAAGATTTAACAGAGGATATATGCCAGTATTTGGGGAGTTTATCTTTCATATGGGAAAACACAAGAGATAAAGGAAATTTTGATATTCCTTTACATCAGTTAGAATCTCCATGTAACTGAATTTAAGTATAGGTAATCAAAGAATTCTCACATACAAACACCAAATAGCGTAAGCAAAACAAACAAAACCCAACAAAGAAGACCACAAACACCAAGCACAGCTGTAATAAAGACACACTTGCACTGAAAGTTTGAAACATAGTGTTGGACACTAGAGCAAAGCAGGTAAGAGAGAGATTGGAAAGTTGAGGAGGCATTTTAAAGCTCTCTAGCCTGACTAAGCACATAACTGTCAAATCTTAATTGATGTTCAGATCTTGCTTCCCTAATGCTTAAAAAGCTTAACTGAACATTACAAAGATAGTGAAATGTGTATATGCACATATAAATGTATATATATATACGAAAGAATGTTACATATATGCATATATATATATTTAAACAAACACCTATGAAGAACGTGTTGTGGGGAAAGTATTATTAGGAGTCATCCTCTTTGAGAATCTAAAATAACAAAAGCCACTATCTAGCTAACCTAAGTCAAGCCAGCTTGGGAAATCTATGTCACTAATTTGACTCCCTTATCCCTTCAGCAACTGTATATTCCAAAACACTTTAATGCTGACAATTTGTCTCTTCACAGTAATGAGTTCTTTATGGTAAAAGTGACCAAACCAATATAACCAGTGAGTACTGAAGGCAGGAATGTTCTTATAACTATGTAAGGTCAGTTTTTAAATATTTTCTCTTCCCCTTCTGAATATCCTCCATCCAAATAAACATGGATGGAAATTTTTAAATTCGGGTGACAAAACGATTAGTCAAGTATGCAAAACAGCATCCTGGAGATAAATTCTATGTTTATTCCAGCTTCAAAACCAGCATAAAACTGTAATTGCTTCCAAATTCCTTTTATCTATTTATTCAATTAAAACAAAATTAATTATGGAAGCAAAACCAGCTTCACTAATAATAGCAAAATACTGCTAACTATGTATTGCTATATATTGCCTTACCTGCCCCACAAGACTATGTTCCCGTGTACCTGAAGGAGAAATTAGTAGCTTTTGGGAGAGGTGCCAGATTTATCAGGAGCTGCTGCCTCAGAGAGTAAAAATACTTCTATGAAACAAGTAAAAACACTGCTGTGAGGCTGCATCTTCCACCTCCTATTTAAGCGTTTAGTTACCTTTCACAACAACATGGCAACAACAACAAAACCACTGCTGGCTGGCTGGTGACTCTGGTTTAAAGGGCACCGACTGTCCTGCAAAATTGTTAAATTAGAGACTGAGTTGCAGTGATTCAGTAACAGCTACAATATAAGAAACTAATGAAGTAGTACCTTACCTCACTAGGATGTCAGTCCTGAAAGCTAAAGCAGTTCAGTGAGCGCCATGCTTGTGATAGGACAATACAGTTCTCAGAAAGCCATCTGTCAATCTCAATTTCTGAATGCCTTATCCATAAAATCATGAAGCAGGTTGGCTTCGTCAACCGAGACATAAATCAGATTCGCAAAGTACCATTTGCCAGAATCCCAGTGATAAAATTCTAGAGTCCAGGTTTTCATGCAATGACAGGAAAAATGACTCGTGAGTCTTTTGCGGGAGTCTATGTTCTCCCTATCGACTGAAGAGGAAGCCAACAGCATTTGGCAGATGCTGACAAAAAAATCACTTTAAAAAAAAAAAAAAAAGAACAAAAAAAATCAAACATAACAGATTTTCTTGGCTGTGGTTTGTTGGGGTTTTTTTTTTGTTGGTTGTTTTTTGTTTGTTTTGTTTGTTTGTTGTGGCTTTTTTGGTTGTCGTTGTTTTGTTGTTTTAAAAGGAGGATGAAAGGCAATAGCAACCATAATAGCATTCCCTTCCCTCCTCTCCCCTTTGCAGATGCTGTTGTTTGAACATGCTCCAAGAGGAGCAAACCCATGCTCCAGCCCTCCACAGCCAAATACACCTGAATGCACATGGGATCACTGGATCATTCCACACTTTTGTTGAGGGTGGGCATTGGTGTGGCACATAGAAGAGTCATGAGGACAGGAGAGAGACAAGGAGTTTGACAGGGTTTAGAGAAAATGAGAAGACTACCTTTTCTCCTTAGGCAACACAGCATTAGCTTATTGCTTGTATCTACTTTGTTTTATCATTTTTAAAAAATCTTCTTTTTAGCCAGATTTAAATATTTAAGATCCTGACCTGCAGCTATTACTTCAGTCAGTCTGTTCTGAGTGCATTTGGTAGTGTTGACTGACACAGTTCCCTCAGACAGGAAACGTGAGCCAGATGCTCATGATTTCAGAAAGCTTTAATCTAATTAAATTTCTATATATGAAGTAGCTCAATAAATGATTCTTGCCAAGACTAGCAAAAGGCCAGAGGCTTTGCACTGACCTGGCGGCGCAGGGTCTCGGGAGCTGTCTGGGCTTGTCTTGATCTGAGCTGGTTTTAACAGTTGCCAGGTGGTCAAGCAATTATTGCCCAGCCTGTCCCTGAAAATAGGAGGCAAGACAGGAGGAAAGTCTGAGGGCCCGGCGGCAGTCACTGGGTAACAGAGAGAAGCCCTTTATGTCAGCAGAGGCTGGGGAAGACTGTGAAACAAATTTCAAAACCTGAGTCATGAACACTGGTGACTTCATAGAAACACACCCCCACGCCCACCATTCTGTTTCCCTTGCAACCCACTGTAACACCAAAAAAGCACAGGCACTGAAGTTTTGTTTAAAAAATAAAACAGGCTTAAAGAGGTTTTTCTACATTACTACAGGCTACTAGACTGTTAAAACATTAACTGGACTACTAGGAAATTTTTAGTTCTTTATCTGTGGCATGTTTTCTTTTATCTTAAGAAGATTGAGAGTGTATCAATAAAGTGCATCTTCCCATCCACAAGGAATAGCTTTTAAAAGCAAATAGAGAACTATAAAAGCTTTGGAAGATTTGTGAAAACTTTGGTTCCTCAGAACTGTTAATCATTATCGCCCCTGACACTTTCCACTGCTTTTGCCTTACTCTCTCCATATGCAAAACCTTTGTCTTTAGTAACATGTAGTGGAGAGTAATGATAGTAACGGATGCTGCCACACAAGCTCTCATTTGGGCAATAGGATCTGACTGATGAGTGTTTGTCATAAGACACTTATGACATACCTGCAAAATCATGCAATCATTATTACACATTGCATACAAGTGCTCACTTTTCAAATTTGTAATAAGCATCAATAGCTTTTGGAATAAGAAAAAAAAAAAAAAAGAAGAAACTTCAGAGAACATAGTATTAAATTTGACCTATAAAATGAAAGAACTTTAAACACTGTACTGTTAAAAGCTAGCTACTTAAAAAAAAACCCACACAAAAACAAAACCAAAAAACACACCACCAACAAAACAACCCAACCAACCAACCTATAAACAGTCTGTATTTTAAGTAGGTAAAACCCTCTATGATGACAAGAGCAGCCTTACCTTCCACAATGTATTGGCTATAACCACAACAATCTTATTGCCCATCTTTGTTTGAAGCACAATTTACTACTATGGGAATTGCTTTATTTGTTTAGCTGGACAGGTAATTTATATATCTAGTAATTATATTATGGGTTAAAAGATCTGCTTTATTACTAACATTGTAATTGACTCACAGAGATTACTTGCTGAAACAGAAAAGCCCTTCTCACGGAGGTTCTTTGTTCCTTTATTGCATAAGACCTGTGATTCATATTAACCTTTATTTCAACACAAATCCTTACAGAAGTAAGAAGAAAATATTCTTGCTCTTGATCCCTTGGAAGAAACTGCCCTCACTCCCACAGACCTTAAATACCCAAATTCCCAGAGATAGTTTTGTGAAATGAATCTTTTGATGATTGTCAGAATCAAGCATTTTAACAACAACAACAACAAAACATACCTAACCTGTGTCTCTATACTCTGTTGGTGCCACTGCTGCTAACGATTACAAGCTTTCAGTACTGTGAATAATTCAGCAACTCATCTGTTCCTTTCAGTGTAAAAACAATGTTGAGAGAAAAAAGGTCACTTTTTTTCCCTTTCCAACCACAGACTTTCCCATCCCATCACTGGTCTGATCGCATGATACACCTAGTGCTTGACATGCATTCCCTGACAGCATTTAGTCTGTTTAGGTCAGAGTACAAAAATAATAGAAGCACAAAGGAATGACAACTTTCAGTGGTTATACAGAGTACTAGTACTCATGTTTGCTGTAGTTGTTTCAAATACCTGATGTACAGTAGGCCTATGTTTAATTATAAAGTAGACAGATGTTAGCATACTTATTGTAAGTAGGCAATCTGATACTGATGCATGGAAACAGTGGTACTTGAAAAACATTTATTAAAAATAAATATGAGCAGTATAATCACCTGTTTTCCAAAGACTAACACTTGAGAATACTCCCCTTCAGGCCCTTCTGAAAAGACTGAATTCACTGCCACTTCCTCTTTAATCTTGTGAATAAAAAGTACACTGGAAGGCTGTGAATATACATACAATATGTGGTTTTATTAGAAATGATACCTGTCAGAGCAAGACAGACTTATGCAAGATAGTATTTAAGGGATTAATTACCATTTACTTGAATCTTCTCCTCCCTTCTCCCTGCATTTATTTTTTTTGGCCAACAAAGCTTATTTTAAATACATACACAAAGTAACTGTATTATAGTGAATGCTTTAATTTCCAGATAAAGATGCTTGGTTAAAACTTTTTTAACCTGAAATTTTATTGAAGTCCAGCACACACCCAATTGAAGGCTGCTGCACTGAATGATGAGTTTGTGTCTAACCATGAAGAAATCTGGAGTGTTATTCCATACTAAAAAACCTGCCAGTTAATACAGCAGAGCATAGCATATAAGTATTTTTACCCATCTATTTCAATCTTCTCTTCCTCTGGCTGAAATCAACTTGATGGTCAAGGAAGATGACCACTTCTGGGAGAATGAAAGATTACAATGCTTCCCTTCTCAAATGAAAAGCATAAAAAAACCCAAACCCCTTCCCTGGGGATCAGCCCCCAGTCTCTACCATTTAAATAAGGTTTAGCAGGTTATGGTTATTACATGATATCTTCTCCCCATTTTCTTCCTTCTAGCCAAATAACCTCAGATACATCACAAAATATCAAATTTGGTCTCCTTGGTTTTGCTGCAGGACTTTTCAATGTCTTCATTACTAAGATCAATGAACTCCTATCTCAGACTTCAGCAGAAAGAACAAGAGCTCTCTGTGCTGAAAGGGGTTAAAATTTCTCCCAAGTGACCTTCACTCAGAACTATCTCCCCACACACCTCCCCAAACACAGCTAAAAATGAACAATTTCACCCCCCTCCCCAAAAAAATCAAAACAAAACAAAAAAGTGTGCACTTCCTCATCTGCTATAAACTGTGTTTTAATATTTTATGAAGAGAAAATACCACAAATAGATATTTACTGTTCCAAGAACAGGACAAAGTCTCTCTTTCTAATTGAAAACCTCCCTAAACATCTCAGTTCTATACAAACTGTCAGAAGCATGCAGTACAAACTATCAGAAGTGGTGATAAACTTCCCAGCTCTCAAATGCTACATGTCCACAATCTTCCATTAGAAATATCCCATGTAAAACTGAGTAATCCAGACAGTTATAGTGCATTCTGAATTCTTGATCATTTTCTATGATCATCTCTGCATTGCTAAAAAAATTACCATATGTAGGTCTAGATTATGTCAGGTATTACAGGATCCTAATAAATGTGTAGGTTCCTTTTCATAGCTCTAGGGTAACAAGATATTCTTAGGTGCCTGGTAAAGGGAGCAATTTAATCACCTATTTTTATGGTAGAATTTATGTATACTATGCATATTCTAAGTGATACAACAGTTTTTAATAAGCTTGAGAAAAGGAATATTAATTTTACTTTTTTTTTTTTTTTTTTTTTTTTAACAAAACTTACAGGCAGGTATGCTTTCTGTATATTCTAGAGAGAAGGAGAACGCTGGGAACACTTCAGATCACTGACTGTTACCCCACTATCAATGAAAGCTTGGGGAAGAGACAATAGAGAGCAACCCTGTAGGAAAGGACTTGGGGGTGCTGGTAGACAAGAAGCTGGACATGAGCAGCCAGTGTGTGCTTGCAGCCCAGAAGGCCAATCGCATACTGTGTGGCATCCAAAGAAGTGTGGCCAGCAGATCGAGAGAGGTGATTCTACCACTCTACTCTGCTCTGGTCAGACCTCACCTGGAATACTGCATCCAGCTCTGGAGCCCTCAGCACTGGAAGGACCTGATGGAGTGGGTCCAGAGGAGGGCCACAAAGATGACCAGGTGGCTGGAGCACCTCTCCTACAAGGACAGGTTGAGGGAGCTGGGCCTGTTCAGCCTGAAGAAGAGAAGGCTCTGAGGAGACCTAATAGCCACCTTCCAGTACCTGAAGGGAGCTTATAAAAAGACCGGAGAGGGCCTGTTTACAAAGGCCTGGAGTGAAAGGACAAAAAGGGAAAGGCGGATGAACCTGGGAACTATAGGCCAGTCAGTCTCACTTTTGTGCCTGGTAAGATCATGCAGTGGATCCTCTTGGAGGCACTACTGAGGCAGATGAGTAACAGTGAAGTGATTGGCTACAACCAACATGGATGGCTTCAGCAAGGGCAAATCATGTCTGACTAACCTGGTGGCATTCTGTGAGAGGGTCACAACATCAATAGACAGGGGAAGAGCAACCAACGTCATTTACCTGGAGCTGAGCAAAGCCTTTGACACACAAGCAGACAGTGGGTGCTTGCAGCCCAGAAAGCCAGTCGTATCCTGAGCTGCATCAAGAGAAGTGTGGCCAGCAGGTCAAGGGAGGTGAGTCTCCCCCTCTGCTCCACTCTTGTAAGACCTCACCCGCAGTACTGCGCCCAGTTCTGGAGCCCCTATTACAAGGAGGATGTGCTGGAACGTGTCCAGAGAAGGGCCACAAGGATGATCAGCGGGCTGGAGCACCTCTCCTATGAGGACAGATGGAGAGAGTTGGGGTTGTTCAGTCTGGAAAAGAGAAGGCTCCAGGGACACCTTACTGTGACCTTCCAGTATCTTAAGGGGGCCCACAAGAAAGCTGAGGAGGGACTTTTTAGGCTATCAGGCAGTGATAGGACTAGAGGGAATGGATTAAAACTAGAGAGAGGTTGATTCAGGTTACACATCAGGAAGAATTTCTTCCCCATGAGGGTGGTGAGACACTGGAATGAGTTGCCCAGAGAGGTGGTGGAAGCCCCATCCTTGGAGGCTTTTAAGACCAGGCTGGATGGGGCTCTGAGCAACCTGCTCTAGTGGGAGGTGTCCCTGCCTTTGGCAGAGGGGTTGGAACTACATGATCTTTAACGTCCTTTCCAACCCTGGCAATTCTATGATTCTATGACAAGGGGTAATGGTTTCAAATCAGAAAGGAGTGGATTTAGATTAGAAATAAAGCGGAAGTTCTTTACCACAAGAGTGGTAGAGCACTGGAACAGGTTGCCCAGGGAGGTGGTTGAGGCCCCATCCCTGGAGACATTCAAGGTGGGGCTTGACAGAGCTCTGAGCAACCTGCTCGTGTTGAGGATGTCCCTGTTCTCAGCAGGGGGGTTGGACTAGATGACCTCTAGAGGTCCTTTCCAACCCAGACATTTCTATGTTTCTATGTTTTCTATGTTTACTCTCCTACCAATTAACAGAGCAGCTACTGAACTTACAAATGGGAATAATACAAGCTGCAGTCCATGTAAAGCAGCTGCAGGTTCTCCTTAGCCACATAACCTATAGAATCATAGAACTTTTGAGGTTGGAAAAGACCTTTAAGATCATCAAGTCTAACCTAATACATTAACCTAATAGTGCCAAGTCCACCACTAAACCATGTGCCTATGTGACACATCTACAAATCTTATAAATACCTCCAGAGATGGTGAGTCCACTATTTCCCTGGCAGCCTGTTCCCAGGTTCAGTAATATTTTCAGTGAAGAAATTTTTCCAAATATTCAATTTAAATGTCCTCTAATGCAACTTGAGGCTGTTTCCTCTTGTCCTAAACAAACACTATTTTTGAAGACAGACTGCCTCTTTAGGACAAAATACCTCCTGAGGGGCCATGACAGAATAAGATGGCCAGCATACAGGAGGCATATCTAGAAATTCATGCTATAAGTTGAGCAATTTACTGAAGCTATTTAGCTTTTATAAATAAGAGACAAAAGAGAATAAGGGAAGCTCAAGGTACACTATGTTCAACATATGAATACGCACAGTACCTTCCATTTAGACCAAGACTTTAAGAAATTGAAGTAATTAACTTCTTTAATGTTTTGTCTCAAGACAATAATAACCAATAACACTATCATGCTTGGTACAATTTTTGGTGATCATCTTTTTTGGGAGAAATTCAAAGTTTGAGTTTCTCCCACTTCTACTGGTGAAGCATGGAAGGAAACTGAGCAGCAAAGCAGAAAAGAGGTTTCATTCAACCCAATGAATTTAAATAAATATCTACCAGCAGTTTTTCTTGTGCAGCTCAGATCCCTGTCCTTCTGGGCTGCTGCAGTGAACACCAATAACCAGTGCTCAAGAACATGATTTTTTTTTTCCTAGGCTTGCTTACCACCAGTAATCTTCAAGACATACCATATTAAAAAGGAAGGCAAACAAAAATGAAGAGCTAAGAATTTATTTTCAACTGTAAATACAAGATACCAGATGGTATAATGACTGCAGTATACAATTCACTTACTGTATTATATCCCTCCTATCAGCAAATGCTAATGGAAATTCAAGAAAAACATCAATTAAGTTTTTCTAATTTGTTGGTAAAACACAGCAAATACATATAACAGAAAAATTAATGTAAGACTACCAGTTTTGATAGCTTTTACATCTCTATTGTTGCATTTTTTAAAGAAACATCTAGGAAAAATACACAACTGTCAGTAACAAATCAAGTAAAGCATCTCAATTTAAGATTCCTCTCTAAATTTTGAAATCATTTGAAAACACTGATGAATGATGGAAAATACCTACACAAAAGATTTGCATTTGTTAGGTTTGTAAGTTCAGTGAATGTGTTGTCAACTTAAAATGTTAAAAGAAATATTTCTATGTAAGCTGTGGATCTAAACTTCAGATTTAAGTTTAGAATCTGTTTATTAGATTCCCATTGTCTCCTCCTAGTATGTTCACACTTTGAATTCTGTGCTGAAAAATGGAAACATTTCAACAAATTAGTTGCTTGTCTCTTTTTACTAAGATCATTAATGCTTACTGGTAGCAGGAAAAAAAAAATTATTCTTTAATTTTTATTGGAGGAGAGAGAAGGAAGGAAGAAGGCACTATGGTCCAGGCTCAAAGAAAAACTGACTTTAAACAAAAAATAGTAACATTGGATTTTTTGGAATGCATACACAGCCATATGCTACAAAAGCTGCTAATACATATACGCTTAATCTTGCAGCAGCGAGGAGTCTCGTGTCTTGAGCAAAATTACATGTACAATTTTCAAGGTCACACACCTTTGGCTATGGTGTTAGCCCATTGCTGTGAAAATTTTTTCTTGCTTGCTGAATTCCAGTATTCCAATTTTAAATAAGCTTTGACAAGTCACCTGAAGAGTGATTAGTCTGAATCTCAGAATTTGTGATGAGTATAAAAAAACCCCCACTATTGATAACATACTGTATGGAAGCTATCTATAATTACTATGGCTGTTTCTTTCATGGCTATTTAATAGCCTCCCATCACCACTTGCAATCCATATGTAGCTGTGAATGCTATACAAAAAAATTCTTGAACAGTACTGTATGAAAATGTCCACAGCACCTCAAAGAAAGCCCCTAATATTTTCATATCTAGCTGTTCAGATTCATATGGTGCCTCTAATAAGTTTTCCAGATAGAATTTTTCATAACAATAAATCAAACCTAATAGACAACACATTAAAATTTTTGAATTTTAGAAGTTATATTACAAACAACCTCATAAAGAACACATAATAGCAAGCTTATTTAGTGTAAAAAATACTTGTCAGTGAAGCTCCACTGGTGTGTAATGCTTTGAAACCCAAGTTTCAGACAGAGAAAACAATCACAAAATCACAACCTTCAGTAAAAGATACAACATGTAAACTACGGCTTGAAGCACTCTCTTAGGAAATGTGAACTATTTAAATATATTAAATAGTTACCTTCATGTGCCAAAATAAGCCAGTCTCTCACACTCTAGGAATCTTTATCAATTTATACACCTCCTTCACTGATCTTTCTCCCAGTGGGAGCCAGAAGCAGTCGCTGCAGGAAGCAGAGGGTTTTCCTCCCATCCTCCGTAACAGGTCAGGTTCTGCTACAACCCAAAACCACCAAAACCAAGCCTGCAGCAAAGGGGTTGCAAGCAATCTCTCTTCCTACAGCTCTTCCCACTCCACATACCCTTTAGGTTTCATTGCTAGCCATTGAATTTAACTCAGGCAAAGAGAAGGATTTCATGCCTACATTACAGACACAGAACTCAATGGACCTATTGAGAAAGTGCCTTTTGTACAGAGCTTCTGAATTCAACACCCTCACTACTTCCCATATAAAGCTTGCTCAATTTACAAGGATGTGTAACTCCTCGTTAGTATCTCCAAACTGTCCCTGCAAGGTAAATGATCTGGATGACCCCATTTTGATCATAATCTGAAGACTAACACCATGGGTAGCTACTGTGCGTCATATGTGACTTTTAAGGTCTTCTATCAGCTTGTTGAGAATAGAGTCAAAGACAAGATGAGCCCTGAGTATTCTGGGTAACTGAAAGAATGTAAACCTTTTTTCCTTTCATTTAAAATGTTGTGATCACCTGGACAACAAGTATTTTACACTATGTTAGAAGATCTTCTAAGATTATAAGATTACCATAGAAAAAAAATCTGCTTTCTATCCAACACACAGCAAATTACAAACAGAAATGGTAAAATAATTACAAGAGGCTACAGGGAATATTTTAATCCCTAGTTTTATAGGAGTTGTCTTATAACCCCTCCAAACTAAAAGCTATTTTAGAATATTAGGAAGTCATAAGAATGTAATACAATAGAAGCACAAGTGTAGAGACCAACTAATGGGAAAATCTGAATTCATCCTGTGGAAACATTTTATTTATTTGTTTCTTTATACCGCTGATACAACAATTTGATGACATTTGAGAACAATGACCTGAAGACATCTGCCAGACACCTGCATCAGTGACAAGAGGTACAGGTCTTAAATTGAAAGTAGCTCAGTAGCTCATTGAATTGCAATGATCAACTTCAGATTTTTACAGAGTAACACTAGTTGTCAAGAAACATTAAAAGTATGGTTTGTCTATCTACACACATACATAGAAGATATATACGTAATGCTCCTAATGACTAAAAGTTCCCTGTAAGATTTCAAATTTCTAGAAGAAATTTTTTTTACAGAAGTAAAACGAACATGGTAAAGGAGACATTCAGTAAAGATCCTTGCAAGATAAGCTCCAAAAATTTAAGTTGTTATGGTGTAACAGGAAAAATACCCCCAGAGAGAAACCAAGAGACTGATGGTAGCAAACCAGGGTAAGAATAAGTGTTTTCTCTGAGGAGAAAGGTCCCACAGACAGCCGTGTTAAAAACTTATGAGAAATGAATTGTTAAAAACTTATGAGAAATGAATAGCAAGGCAACAAAATTAACTGAGACTAAAGGTATGACTATTCACTTTCTCCTACAACTCAATAGAGATCTTTTCACATCTTTTCCCATGTGTGCACAGAAGGAAACAGGATATTAAACTATCTGAATTCTTGGCCTGAACAGTAGGGTTGTTCTTATATCTTTATTTTAGAACATGCCAGCAGCAGAATGCGGCAGCATTTCTTAATTCAAACTACCAACAGACCACTGGCAACTGGTGTCCACTCCCCTTCTAAGCAACCCATAAACCTGCAGTGCTTTATCTAGCAGTTGTACATTAGGATGAGTTAGAAAATCAGCCAATTGCTTTTGCTGGTGTCACGGTTTAGGGTCAGGGCAGCCCCTTAGACCTAACAGACCTAACAGCTGGGTTCTTTTTTAATTAGTCCACAGAGGTAGTATACATGAAACTCTGGTTTCCAGAAATTCACATGTTCACTTGGAATAAGGTTCTCTCCATAGGAGAGTTGCAAGATAGACAAGTAACAAGAAAGTGGTTAGAGAAAACAGTTGAAAAATAGGCAATTTTGTCATTTAACCTTACTGCAAGTAGATTACAAACAGCTGTTTTTCTCTCTTGCATGGCTTTAAAAAAATATTTTATTTTATTGTAACAGTGTTCTATTTCTCAGAGGAACCTACAGAAAACTCTCCTTCTGCCCTTCCACATGAAAGCTCCTCAACTTGAAGGAATAGGTTTGTACTGGGTCAGTGAGCTGACATCACACCACGCTGAGCACCAGAGCTGGTGTGAGGAGTGAAAGAAACAGCACAGCTCAGAGGACCTCTTTTGGTGGTGGGGAGTTAATTTGGCTCAGCTTTCTTACTCTCCTAGTGTGCCTGCATGCTAGTTTATGTAGGACAGTGAGTGCCATCAAGCAACTGATAGGAA
This sequence comes from Megaceryle maxima, assembly GCA_024605025.1. Lineage (NCBI taxonomy): Eukaryota > Metazoa > Chordata > Aves > Coraciiformes > Cerylidae > Megaceryle > Megaceryle maxima. The sequence goes on from JANHGN010006166.1 coordinate 49,716, forward strand.
AAAAAAAAAGGATATGAAGCACATAAGACACCATAAAGCACGCTTGGACCTGGCAGTCCAGGGGGAGTTTGTCTCACAGACTAAGAGTTCTGGTTTTACTACAGCATTTTCTGTAATAACTCAAAGCACACTGCAGGGAGTTTATTAATGCTCACACCCACACCATTAGACAGAAAAAAGGCAGGGGGTGGGGTGGTGGTGGGGAATAAAAAAAAAAAAAATCTCTCCAGTCAAGAGTACTCCCTTCTGGTGGACAATGGTGTTTTAGCAAGGGGAAAACAATTCGTATTTTCAGAGAGCCATAAATATGAAAAACATGTACCTTTTAAGTTTTTTTTTTTTCTGATGAAAGAACTTGGTGGGAAAAAAAATTACCAATAAAGTATTTACAAGTACACTTTCATTAAGATTCAGCATTTATGCAGCTCTTGCTGCATATCTCAGCACAGCACTCCACCAATGCTGGTACCTTGAGGTCATCCTTATGAGAAAAACACATGAACAAAAAAGTAAATTATCTTCGATTTTCTTTTTTTTCATGTCCTAATATATACTTGAAAAAGACAGAATATAGTCCTGAATCAGTGTATATAAAAGAACACATTTAAATATAATATTAATACTATTAATAGCAACTACAAGACACTCATTTTTCTGGATAAGGTCAGAAAAAGCAAATTCAAAAAATTTAAAAAAAATAAATTGAAAGCTGATTGGTAAGTAAAGATTTTTTGCAAATGCAGAAGGTATTTTGTTTAAGCTGAAAAGTGTACTTATTTAACACACAATGCTGCTGGTTTACAGTTTTGTACAGCTCATTATTTGAGACATACAGAATAAAAATAACTACCATACCCACTGAAAAAAAATATTACCATCTCCTTACTTTCAAAATGAAATCTACTGTTTATAGCTTCTTCGTAAGTCTGATTCTTCAATTCTAATTATGTTTTGTTTCAAGTATTGTATATTTATCAAATCTTAGGTTCACAACAATTGTCCTAATGAATTCACTTCCATATTATACATTTTTATTTACAGCAATTTCTAGAAAGTAGAGAATTTTACAAGAAATGTATTGATTCTGAAGTAATAAGAGATGGTATCTGTGTGATGTAAGTAGTTTTTCTTCAGAAAAAAGGATCAAGTAATAAGGTAGGTTTGTGATTTGTAAAGGTCACGTGTTGGCAGATCAAATCAATCTTAATTTTGAGAATGGTGTAAGAATAAAAAAAGTACATCAGTTTCTAAGTGCTGGACCTTAGCAATGTCTAGCTTTAAAGAAACAATCATAACCATAGCTGTAATTAAGATATTTTGATGAAATCACTGTATTAATTCCTATTTCTAATGTAGAAAACACTGTGTTAAGAACTATCTGCTTGCAGTATGATTACCTTTCTACTCAGATGCTTTCTACATCCCCATCTACCCTAGCTGCAAGTATTTTCCCAATACTGTACTATTTTCACTACTAGTAGAGAAATATCACATATTAAAAAAATAAAGACCAAAGACACAATTCAACAAAATCTATTTGCATTTGGATTTCATCTAACAATACTTAGCAAAGTGCATCTTGAACTTTGGAGAAAGCTTTTAAAACTAAATCTACAAGCTTGAAAGAGAAATTTAGTACATGGTAATTAAACAACAGAGTCCTTGTCTATCTCATTTATCCCTGCACAAATATCTTTCAAGATGAAATGTGATAAAAACAGACAAACAGAAAACTACAGCTTAAGAGAAATACATACGTGTTCTGTCCCTTTAAAAAGAATAATTTTTAGGATTTGGGGAGCCAAGTAGAATTTTAGCAGTGTGAAAAACATTTTTTCTAGTTTCATCATTTCATGAATATTCAGAACACACATCTGAAGGAACACTTCTTTGTTTCATACAAAATGTCTATTTTGTATGAATAACCTAGCAACATACTTAAATTACATCAGTCTTATAGGCAAAGAATGCATAGACAGGCTAGGTGAAAGACACTGCAGATAAGATTTTCCAAGGTTATGGATTCCTCCATTAATTTAATAAAAAATATTTTGTTGTTTTTATTAATAAGTTTACATGACTAGAAATATTTGCTACATTTACATTCTGCATGAAGTCTGTGCAAGTCCCTTGCATGAAGTCTTATATCAAGTATGGTGAGAAAGGGGGCGCAAGGAAAAGCAAAAAGTGCTTACTGTTGACTAATAGCATAGCTATGAACAAAAATTATCATCCAAGTTCCTTTCCCTTTATTAAAGTTCTATGCTTTCCAGGAAAATACTAGATTTAAAAATAAAAATCTTCTCCGTATCAACAGGAAGTGTTTGATAGTCGTTGATCCTGGTCATGAGAATGTAACAAGAACATGAAGTTTACTGGTATCCTCCTGTAGTACCACCTTGTTCAGGCTGGAGAAGTCTTATCCCTCTTACTTACCTGCAGATCGCAGATGCCCAGATGTAGATGCCAACCTCTCAACCTCCATCAGTATGTCACAGTCATTTAGCACATTTAACTTCATGAATGTGAAAAACATCTGTTTTTAGCCAAGAGCACCCGAAGTGACACCTGCCAAATCCTGAACATCGTTGAGATCACAGCTGCTGGACACCTCTACAGTGACACTGTTTATGACAGCATCTTCCAGCAGATGGAAACTCATGCAACATACACAACAACTGGCTGTAGGAAAATCTCTTATGTCTGTGGTAGAAAGCAAAGGACAATGGCGGCTACTCGAGAGCTGAAAACGCTGCTTACACTTTTGATGAGGAAGTGATAAGCAAGTGTACCAACACATGGTACTTGCAGCCCTGCCACATATAAACCAGGAGGAGGTAGAATGTGCTCCCAGGGACAGACCAGGCAGTGGTTAAGAGCAACACTAGCAGCTAAGGGTGCTGAGCATCCAGGAAACGGAGGTTACCTTGATGTGTACAATGTGTTACTTTGACTGTCAGAGCAACTATCTTAGGAAAGAAGCAAGAAGGAAGAACATGGAGGGGAAGAGAATAGAACTGTCTTGGGTTTGCTTCTTCATGTCTACAGGTTATGACTTGGCAGTACCTGTGTCAGCCTGCCTCTGCCCTGAAGGTAGGCAGTTGTTTCCTGACATACTGGCAGACAAGGCTCTTGATCATCATGATGAGAAATGGAAGCAAGTGATATGCAGAAGAGAGGTCAGAGGGACAGAAAGGGAAAGGGAGTGAAGAAAACCAGACAATTTCCTCCCGCAAATCTGTGGCTGTATCACTGACTCTGGTCTCTCAACCAGACCATCCTCATGCAGGATAGTGACAATGGACCAAGGATACTCTTGAAAAGACCCTTTCTGGAGATGAGAAGTGTCAGCATTTTTACTTAGCAGAGGACTATCTGTACCTGTGAGAAACAAATAGCTTTTAAAATACTGAGCTCCCATGCATGGGTAAGACCTCACCTGGAGTATTGCGTCCAGTTCTGGGCTCCCCAGTTCAAGACAGACAAGGATCTGCTTGAGAGAGTCCAATGGAGGGCTACAAGGATGATGAAGGGACTGGAACACCTGCCCTATGAGGAAAGGCTGAGACACCTGGGGATCTTTAGTCTGGAGAAGACTGAGAGGGGATTTGATAAATGTTTATAAATATCTGAGAGCTGAATGTCAGGAGGAAAGGGACAGCCTCTTCTCATTCGTGCCCTGTGACAGGACAAGGGGGAATGGATGTAAGCTGGAGCACAAGAGCTTCCACGTTAACATGAGGAGGAACTTCTTTACTGTAAGGGTCACAGAGCCCTGGAAGGGGCTCCCGAGAGAGACTGTGGAGTCTCCTTCTCTGGAGATTTTCAAACCCCGGCTGGCTGCGTTCCTGTGTGACCTGTGCTGGATTGTATGATCCTGCTCTGGCAGGGGGGTTGGACTCAAAGATCTCCAAGGTCCCTTCCAACCCCTGACACCCTGTGATACTATGATACTGTGATGTCTGGGAGAGCTGGGCTGAGCTCACATCCAGTCCTGCAGCATGGGTGTCATGCTCAAAGATCTCCAAGGGCCCTTCCAACCCCTGACACCCTGTGGTACAGTCACACAGGTGCACTGACAGAGACAAGTAAGCACCTTCTATATGGCCTTATATATGTACCTACTCACCTTCCAGTAGAAACAGATTAAAGTGCTGCAAGTTTCTAGTTTCCCATGGAAAAGCCCACTATTGCTAATGGCCAGAGCACATTTGTTGCCCCTCATCAAGTGGGCTGGGCACAGACATACATGAAAATGGATCCTTAAATCCTGAACTGACTGGGATGCATCAAGTCTGAAAGTGAATTTTCTCCCAAAATGTACTTTCAAAATGGCTCTAGAAATGACAGTAAGCACTCAACTTCTTAGTATCATACCTCATGGGAGATACAAGTGTTCTGCCTAGTCCCTGCTCATGTTCTCATTCACCACCAGCAGCACATTGCTCTGCAGGCAGTCCAGCAGATGCACGTATATGACAGCAGTAGAAGCATCATAAAGCTCCAGTGTCCAATGTTGCTTCAATGTAAAAGCTCCAACTACAATACAAACTGGGCATGCTGAATCATCCCTGCTGCTATAACTGACATCCTGGAGATGACACTTTTCCTGGCATTTATTTCCTAGACTTCCCTAAAGAAAGTATATTTCATAGACTTTGCTGAAGAACAGATATGAGACCCTGGTCAAGAAAGACCAGCCAAATAAGGATACAGTTGATAGGCAACCTTCACCAGAGATTTGTCCACCATCAGAAAGGCCTACTCCTCCTATCATGATCACACCCACAAGAAAAAAAAGGAGGGTTATAGTTGTAGATGACTCCCTTCTGTAAGGAACAGAGGGTCCAATATGCCAGGCAGACCCTTCTCACAGGGAAGTCTGCTGTCTTGCTGGAACCTGGGTTAAGGATGTCACTGGGAAACTTCCTAGCTTGGTACGATCCTCAATTATCCATTGCTGGTCTTCCATGTAAGTGTTGAGCACACTGAGATTAGTAATATAAGAATGATCAAAAGATACTTTAGAGCCTTGGGACAACTGGGCGAGGGATTCTGGGGCACAAATTATCTTTTCCTCTATCCTTCCAGTGGCAGGCAGCAACACTGGAGTGAACAGGCAAATTCAGGTTGTGTGTTAACACACAGCTCCATAGCTGGTGTCACTGTAACAATTTTGGCTTTTTTTGACAATGGGTTGACCTATACAGCACCAGATTTGCTGACACCTAATGGGAAACACTTTTCTCAAAGCAGGAAGAGTGGCTTTGCACAAGAGATTGCAAGGCTAACAGAGCTTTAAACTAGATGTGAAGGGGGAGGAGGATGTATCCAGACTAGCTGAGATGGCTACAGGTGTTGTATCCCAGAACTTGTGGGGCAGAGTGCTGGCATTTCTGAGAACCCGGTCTTCCATCCCCCAAGGGCAAAAACTATACATTCAACCCCCTCTCTGAAATGCTTATACACCAGTGCACGCAGTATGAGGAATAAGCAGGAGGAATTGGTGATCTGTGCTCTGTTGCAGGGCCATGATCTCATTGCAATTACTGAGACATGGTGGGATAGCTCATATGGCTGGAATGTTGTCATTGACGGGTATGTACTTTTTAGGAAAGACAGACCAGCAAGGTGAGGCGGTGGAGTCGCTCTTTATGTGCATGAGCAACTGGAATACATTGAGCTCTTCTGGGGGGTGGGGAGGGATGAAGAACATGTTGAAAGCTTATGTATGAGAATTAAAGGGCAACACAAATGTAACTGAAACAGTTGAGAGCGTCTACTACAGACCACCAAACCAGGAAGAGGATGTGGACAAGACCTTATATGGGCAGCTGGAAGTAGCCTCAAGATCACATAACCTGGTGGACAATAAATTATCCATGGAACAGCAATGTGCCCTTTTACCAGGAGGGCAAATGGTATCCTGGAGTACATAAAGAAGAGTGTGTCCAGCAGGTCAACGGAGGGTCTCCTCCCTATCTACTCTGCACTAGCAAGAGCACATCTGGGGTGTTGTGTTCAGTTCTGGACTCCTCAGTTCAAGAGGGACAGGGAAATACTAGAGAGAGTCTATTGGAGAGCTACAACGGTGATGAAAGGACTGGAACATCTCACTTATGAGGAAAGGCTGAGAGCCCTGTGTCTGTTTAGTCTGGAAAAGGGAAGACTGAGAGGGGATCTTATTCATGTTTACAAATGTCTAAAGGGTGGGTGTCAAGTAGAAGGGACCAGTCTCTTTTCAGTGGTGCCCTGTGATAGGACAAGAGGTAATGGCAGCAAGGGGAAACACAGGAAGTTCCACCTCAACATGAGGAAAAACTTCTTCGCTGTGAGAGTGACAGAGCGGTGGAACAGGCTGCCCAGGGAGGTTGTGGAGTTTCCTTTAGGAGACTTTCGAAACCTGCCTAGATGTGTTCCTGTGTGGCCTGCCCTAGGTGTTCCTGTGCTGGCAGAGGGGTTGGACTCCATGATCACCAGAGGTCCCTTCCAACCCCTACCATTCTGTGCTTCTAAAGCTTTCCTCAGGTTTCAATGACTAAGCCACATCACTGTAAACTAGTGCTCCACATGTAGTTTTGAACAACACAGTGAATCTTGTGACTGCCTCTTGTATCAGGAACACGTACCTGCAATTCAACAAATATAGTACTTGTCAAACTGTCTTTCACAGTGGTAGCTAAAGGGTTTGTGAATTGCCACCCTGGTCACACACCCACGACTTTCATACCTTATAGGACAACTGTCCACAGCAGACATACTTCAAAGACACAGTTATTAGAATATAAGTATGTAACAGTAATCCCCTTTTCACAAGGGGAACACCTTGTAACCCAGAACTTAAAACAAATAAAAACCAAACCAAAACCAAACCAAAACACCACAACACAAAACCCAACCCCAACACAACAAAAAACAAACACCCAAAGAAAAATAACAAAAACACCCAAAGAAAATCAAAAACCAAAACACTAAAACAAACAAAAAACCCCACAAAAACTCACAAAAAAACCCACATCACAAATATAAAATATACAACCACATATAGAAGGGAATTCCTGAAATGTTCAAGTAAGCCACAGTGCTTAGAAAACACTTTAAAAAAGTTATACCTTAATGTTTGTATTTCAAGCATGAAAGAATCATTGCTATTGAATGTCTGAATGCATTTTAAAACCATAGTACATATTCCCTAGTTTATAAAATTAAACAAGTAACTTAAACAATAGCTTCATGGCATTCTACTGAGTACTGTTGATAAATGTCAGTGAGAAAAAATAAGCCAAGTTCTAGAAAAAATATACCATGCTTTCACAAGGGCAAACCAGAAAACAGGAAGAGAGGAAAAGAAAAAATAAAAATCTAGCTTAGAAAGAAAAAAAAGGGCTGTCACTGAGCAACAGAAATCAACTTCCCCATAAGAATGTGGGAGGTGTTCAGCTAATCACCATCCACTTCCTCTAGACAAGTATTCACATGTATAACCTCCCATTCTCAAAAAAACAGTAAGAACAGAGTAAGATTAATAGTTTGTTCCTCTTACCCCAAAAAGTAAAATCAGTGTACATAAATCAGTATTTCAGCTTACAATAAGAAACTGCTGTAATCTTAGTCATAAACCTAAAATTTTATTTCCACAAGAAGTCACTAAGTCAGCTTAATGAAAATAATAACTATCTGCCTACACTGACAGAGGTATCAACTTCATACTCATATTATGCTATAGATTTTTGACCCCCAAATACTATTCCAAACCAATTTTTAAGGATGTCTTATTATTCTTGCCCTGATAGCTAAACAATAAAGAAATTCTTGTCAGAGCCTTGCAGGATCACTGTTAAAGGTGCTTGAACTACTTTTCTCTTTAAAAGGAAAACATTCATTCTGCAAGTTGGAAGACTAATCCCAGCAACAGCTTCTCAGTATTTAACTGTCTGTGCCGTGGCTGTTAAGGAGATACTAAATTACATCCGAAAAAGAAAAAAAAAAAACCCACAAAAAACAAAACAAAACAAACCACAACTACAGACCTCTGCACTCCTAAAATAGTAAAATACTATATATGGTAGACAAAGTGTTCAAGTGGAAAAATGTTGTGTTGCGGGGTTTTTTTATTGTTTGAGATTTTTTGTTTATTTGGGGTTGGTTTGTTTGTTTTTGTTGTTTTTGGTTTGTTTTCAGTTTCTTTGAAAGTTTTATCACAAAAAAAAGTAGGACACCTAAAGATGTTTCAAAGACTTTTGGGGAAAATGTGCTAACATTTTGTAAAGGTTTGGATAGAATTAGCTTCAAAACTTAGTATCTTTCAATGGCACCCTCTCATCAGTTGGTGAAGTCTAACTGAATTTGTCACGACGTGTAAACACCAGTTTGGTAGGAGCCGATTTTCTTTATTTCACATTTGAAGTTAAAGCATTTTGACCGAAACAAATATAAGTGTCCAAATACACTCTGACTTTTGCCCAACTGATCATATCTTTTCAATTTCTGCAGCTATAGCCAACAACAAAACGCTAATAAACAATTTGCTCACATTCAAAAGTCTCCAAGATGCTGCTTTAACACCTGACATATAGAAAAGCCTTCAAACTTTCTTTGACTGGAATCTGCCAGTAGGAACTACTGCATGTCTGGAGCATTATATCAGCTCTACAGATGCAAATTCTAATACGCTGTCAATATAGATTTTACAAGTTTAGAGACAGAGCTGTTGTTGCCCTTCAGCTCTACAAGCATCACATGGGAGCACAGCTTGGGAGTTGAACAACTTGCCTTGTCTCTTGCACCTTGCTTGTACAGCTGGCTGGTGCTCATGGTGAAAGCTTCCAGCTTCCGCTGCACTGCATAGAGGTAAAGCTCTTGCTTTCACAGGAATGACCAACTTCTAGCTCCAACTAGTCCCATATATATACATAAGAATGGAGAACCTCTCAGTCAAGCAGACTGGCTCTTCAAATACAAATGCAAGCTGGGAATCAATTTTCAAATAGCAAAGACACTGAAAGGGGTATGAATCGCTACACAAAGCAGCCACAAGGGGTTTGTAGATTGGATCTCAGTTTCCTTTGATGATGGAATAAATCAAAGTGGATTACAAAGTGTTCATTATTTGTCTTGGTTCTGGAAGATATCCGTAACCGTAATTCAGAAATCACTTTAAGCAAAGAAACTTCAGGGGTGAAAACAAGTGGTGTAAACATTGATTTAAAATCAAAACAAAATAAGCTGCAGCTGTAACTGTGTAGTACCAGTTACAATGTTAACTGCTGTTAGGGAAAACAACCCCAAACAAGTTTCTTAAAACTTAATTTTAAAATTATCTATTATCTACCCAAGCAACGTGATACAGCAGCTGGAAAAAAAAAAAAAACAGACTAAAAATTATCTTGAAGCAATATATATGACAAGAGCTCCTATTAAAACATGCTCAACTTGTATAATGGAGATCTGTGCTAAAATGAAAGGAAGTCACTCAAAGCAAAATACATGAGAAAATATATTTAGATTTTGAGTAAGAGAGAATGGCTTCATATTGATCCCCAAATTAACTGGAAGCCAGTCAAATTACAGGACACTCAGAATGAATGTTTCTTTCACACGCAGCAAATCAGGGAGAGAAAAGAAACTGTCAAGAGAGGAAGTTCAGACCACAAGTTAAAAAAATGCCAGTGTTATATATAGCAAATGATATTTGCAGGTAGAGGAAAGGTATCAGTTGATAAGTTCAGGATCAAATGTGGTATTGAGGTTATTCATGGAAAGTTTAAATAACAACTATACAAGCAGAACAGTTGATTTGTCCCCAGGAGAAACACATCCATGTGAAGTATTTACAGGGAAAGCCAACACAAGCAGGGAAAGAAAACAGAGAAGAGGTAGTCATTAAAGGTGTCAAGAAATACATACAGCTGAGAATCACAAGCATATAACTGTCAGTTAGCAGTATAGTTTAGACACGGTATATAGGAAAGAGCAGATGGCCAAGAACTGACCCTTGTGAGAGGGACTTGAGAGAGCAAGGGGCTTGTCACATAAGAAGTGAACAAATACACGCCTTCTTTTATTCTTTAGACATGTGTAGAAAAATGCCTACAATAAAAGGATGGGGCAGGCACTTGGATGAGAGATTTGTAGAAACATAGTGGCTATATAAGGAGGAGAAAATGAAATAAATAATAACTACACACAGAGACTACACAGAGTTTCTCAAGGCAGTCATCATTATCTAGAGTTAGGCCAATCTGAAATATAATTTTTTGACAAGTATTTTAAAAAGACTACGAGTCAGGTCTAACATGGAGTACCTCTTCTCACTACCAAACAATTCCTGATAAAAATGTTCCTTAGTTGGAGGATTTTATATCAGGCCTTTTATAGATATGACATTTAAAACTTTTATTAACTGAACAATCTAAGCCAACTCTTAAAAAGCAAAGCAGCAGGTAGGCAAGCTCACTCCAGGTATTGGGTACATTTACCCATTTATTTAAATTATGTAACTAGATAGCACTGTAAAATTAAAATATCACTTGTCAGCACCTATCAGTGATAATTGGTGCTGTACATTTCATGAATAAACCAAAACTGAAGACCCTGTAAGTGTCTGACTAACTAGCAACTCAGTCTATGCCAAACTTTCTTCTCTCAGGGCCTGAACAGCTTCTAGATTATCCCTCTGCTTCTCTCAAACTAAAGATTTAACACAATATGCTTATTACTTCAAGAAACCAAATTGTCACCACAGGAAACACTTACGATAGAAATGCTTAATATGTATCTACTGCTATAATGATATAACAGAACAAAGTGGTTAATGAAAAAATAGAATGATACTATGAACCAGCTCAAAACTCCTTAAAACAGTAAGACAATACTATCTATTTTGTTAAGAAAGAAGTCTTAATAGAAAATTCTTGTAACATTTTTTTATTTGTTTTTACTATCTAGATACTGGTTGAACATTGAACAATGCTTAAATCCACAGACAGAAAAACAGGTCTAAGCTTCATATAACTCATATAACATCTATTTATGGCTTATATATGTTTGGTATGTCCTTCACAGGGGCTGGAGGCAAAAATGGGAGAGTCCTCTCCAGACATGAATTAAGCACAGGCCACCTAAACAAGAAGGTCTGTAAATCTGAAAACTACTGCATCCTTTTTCCAAAACTCTGTCTTCCAAATCAGTAAGAAAATGGAATAACTGAAGCTGTCTTTTTATTACTGAGATCAGGAAAATGGGAATAAGACAGACAACTAGGAAGATAAAAGAGTAAGTGAAGATTAAAATGTTTTAAGTCACAATGATATATCATATGCACATCATTACAGAGCACATAAAAACATAACACCCTAATATGATTACTTTTAAGTGTTCTATTGACAATATGCATATGATATATAGTGATTTAAACCAGTTTATTTCTACTGAAGCAGTTCTACAGCTTTAAATCCCACTGCAACTTTGCATGTCTGCTGCCTTTTACATTCTTCTACATCAAACGACAGATTCTGCTGAATATTTACTCACTAAAAATCTTGGCAGAGTTTGCAGACCTTGATTTTATTGTAGGATTGTAACTCGTATATACAAGTTACCAGATCTTCTGCTTAGCATCATGGCATCAAGAACTGGAGTAACCTCAAGCAAAATTTTCCTTTGGTTGATTTTTCTCACTGTCAAAACTCTTCTGCTTAGAAATCTTGATTTCAAGTATCCAAAAATTGTTAAAAGTTCAGTACACAAAAGGCATCTCTGCTGTATTGTCAGACCAAGACTCAGCACATAAATATGAAATACAAATACTTTAGAGAAATATAGATATTTATATTTTACAGGACAGATTTCTAATCCTGCTTCTGCTTGTAAAGACAAACACATGCTAAGTACTTATGGAAAAACCTACCATTCAAGATAGAAATTAATGTTCATATATACACATAGCTTTAAGTTACACACATAATGTATACATATACACATAGCTTTAAGTTACACACATAGCTACTCAGACATAATACTCTAAGAAACTTTGCAGTATAAGTAGATAAACAAATAAATGTATGAATGAATATTGATTATTTTCAGTTTTTAAACAATCCAAGTTTCCAAGCAAAACATAAAAGCTGGTAATGTACCATATTGCTCTGAAAACACTGAATAAACCAGCAAAGGGAGAGTTTATTAAAAACATAGATAGTGTGGTATGCCACAAGTGGGACAAGTAGTTCTGCCAGTATATGACAACCAGCAGCACAATGACAAAAAAAAAAACCCCCCAAACTCTGCAACAGAACAAAGGTTTCTTTTTGTCAAATACTATTTCAAGTCATCTGATCTTGAGAAATCAAAAGAATAGCTCAATTACCTTAGCTTTCATTCTTAAGTCACAATGCAGAAAGATCACAACTTCTAAGAAATTCAGTAAATACATGAATTGGTTTCTGTATTGCTAGCAATAACTTGGGACAAACCTTCTCTACCCATTATGAGTGAACAGTGTTAACAACCCTTTCATATTCAAATTTTAATAGTTAGTTGTAAAACAGAATAAAGAATACGTCTAGCATCTTTTCACTGATTTTACTTACAGTGCTTCTTGGTGGCAAAAGTGTCTGCATAAAATATGCAGATTTGCTATTAACCCACTGCAATTCTCAGTTTCCTTTTAGGCATACTAATATTGGTGCCTCAAAAAAACCCAACCCAACCCCCCGTTTTGTACCCCAGGTTCCACAGACACAAAGACATTGAAGAGTCTCCTCTATCACAAAAAGAACTTGAGGTAAACTAGGGACACAGCAAAGACATCTCTCTCACATTCTTTTCTTCTTTGCCAGTGATTTTCATTAAGTCCCATTACTAATTAAATGACCTGTCCAGATGGGCATAGTCTGTTTTGTTCTGAGCAACTGACCTGCATAACAGCACAGCTATAAAATGAGCACTTCTATAAAATGAGCTGGTGCTAAATCCTCCCTCCCACCTCCACGTCAGGTCCTGTGGTTGCAGCATGACACCCATGCTGCAGGACTGGATGCGAGCTCAGCCCAGCTCTCCCAAACATCACAGTATCATAGTATCACAGGGTGTCAGGGGTTGGGAGGGACCTTGGAGATCTTTGAGTCCAACCCCCCTGCCAGAGCAGGATCATACAATCCAGCACAGGTCACAAAGGAAC
>JANHGN010006168.1:0-25574 GCA_024605025.1 Megaceryle maxima
TCACAGTTTTATTTTCTCATATGAATTCTAGACAGATAAAATAGTTTAGGGAATATTACAAAGGACATTAAAAGTCATTACTAATTAAAAAAAAAATATTTTTGAAACAGAGCAGAAGCATATATTTTTATTGAATGTTAATTCTTTTTTTTTTTTTTTCTAAATAAATGTAAAGCTACAGAAATGTTCATTCTGCAAACATCACCATCACATGCTAAGCAGAGAGAAAAGGACATCTATAGAAATATCCCCTGAGCAAAGGAACATTGGCAAGTTCAGACAAAACAAAATATTTTCTTTACTGGAAATAACATTAAAGACCTTTTAAAGGGGTAAGTAGAAGATTCAAAGCTGTGTTCTATCGCATAGCAAAATGACAATATGTGGCTTTCGGATATAGAAAAATATATAAGAATTCAGGAAAACTTTCAAAGAAAATGCATTGCTTTGAATTGATGATAACTCTAGTGGTTCAGTAAATACTAGTAATACAACGAGCTTTATGCTGAAAAAAGACAGAGGTATGCAGAAATGGATTATTTTTGGTTTTTAAGATTCAAAGTTGTTGAAGAATTAGACTTTCATCTGCATATCATAAATCCTGAAGACACTGCAGAACGGTACATTAGATACTATGAAGAAATTCTTCACTGTGAGGATCGTGGGACACTGGAACAGGTTGCCCAGACAAAATTTGTGGTTCTTCGCCCTGGAAGCGTTCAAGATCAGGTTGAATGGGGCTTTCAGCAACCTGTTGTAGTGGAAGGTGTCCCTGCCCATGGCAGGGGAGTTGTAACTAGATGTTCTTTAAGGTCCCTTCCAACCCCAGACTTTCTATAGTTTTACACTTTTTTATCCTCCTTTCCATTGACATTAAATGTACAGCCTATAGAAGATCCATGTTGAAATAATAAAATCCCCCAAACCACGTAAGAAATTAATTGATAAAGATTGCTTGGGTGATGCAGATGCAGGCAGCACTGGTGCCTCTCCCTGGGGCTGGAGATGATGCTGCATTGGTAGAAAGTGAGTGCTGGTACAGGCCTGGAGGTGCCAGAGAGGGTTGCTGCTGGAAGGAGTGTGTTCTGTATATGAACTCATATGTTGTGGGAAGAGAAATGGAAGTATAGACAGAAAATGTGGCCAGTAAGTAAAAAGTAAGGCCAGTATTTGCCACTGGAATTTAGGATTTGCTTTTTGTAAGTAATTAGTCCTGCAAGAGTATGGTACAGGATCACCTTTGGCAAATTACTTTCAGAAGGTAAGTGTCAACAGGGTGATGGTTACTGCTCTATGTCCTTTCGGTCTCTGAGGAAGACAAATGGGTTCTTACTTCTGGAAGTTATTAAGCTTCAGTAAAACTGTGAAAACACAAAATCAGTAGTGATATGCTTTTGTAGTAGTGATTGTCCAAATGAAAAGAAACATTCCCACAGAAACAATGTGCTTGCATGTGTTTTAATAGGATTTTTGATCTGTTAACCCTTTTTAATTTTTTTTCTGCTTTGGTTACTTTTTATTCTTAGTTGTACTGTCTGAAATAATACAAATCTTTCTTTAAAAACAATACAATTTACAAGTCAGAGAAAAGAAAATTAAGAAAAGAGAATATGGTGGTGCATAATTACCCAAACACAATTGTAGAACACAATAGTCATAGTGGTTGCAGGTAGATGACAACAAGATAGCTAAAAGAAAGTAAACACTATTAACAAAGTTCAATTAATAAGTGTTGCATGTGAAATTAATATGTGACAAAAGAAGCACAAACTAAGGAATTAATATGAAAAAACTAGAGTAAGTAACCAACCTCTTGCTGTGGTTTGTACTATCAGAGGCTTTTCATGACAAGGCTTTCTCACGTTTGTCTACGGCTGCCCAATCCAGAATGAGAAGCCTTAACTCACCTTGCCGAGAGGTTCCTGGAGTCCAAAAGAATTTTGTAGAGATTGATGAAAAGCAAAAAGATATCAGCATTGATAAATGCTCATTTATACCCACCTGGAAAGTAGAGTTAAGGTGATAGAATGCTTTGTTTTAGTGGTTCTTGTTCACAAAAATGTGTAGAGCTGTTCACCTCCTTTTCCCAGACTTAGCTGTTTTAGTACCACTAGTGGATGCCTTGCCTTACTGGAATAGGCTTATTATAAAGGTTTCTATTTTACAGTGTCTAATTCTATGAAGTCTATGAGCCTTTTGATGTCAAGTAGGCCATAGAGAAGCTGATTTTAGAAGTATCAATGTTTTTCAGCTGTTTGGAATGAGTTTTGGCTATCAACATTTTTTTTTTTTTCTCTCTTCCAGGTTGCAGGCCAGAATATATATGGTGGATATTTGCAAAATTAATTGCATTCCATCTTTCAAGCCTATCTGAAGGACACTGTAACGCAGAGCCATCTGAGCTAGCCATCTCATGCTGTGATGGGAAAGGAATGAGGAGAAAAGACAGTTTAAAGACAGTAAGTCAGCAATGACTGGCAACAGTCCAGCTACCTCCTGCTGGACTTTTGCATGGTTCCAAGCAGACCCAATTACACTGCTACCTGACCTGAGCTGGTAAAGGCTGAAAGGCACTATGCTACCTGGTTTTCTGTGTGGACTTACTAGTATGAAACTATATACTAGTCTGAGTGGTAAGTACCTCTGTGCCTCACTGTAGAGAACAAACATGCCCCTAGGTACATGTGTTTCTCAAGATCACAGCTGGCTATTTCAGTGTTTGTTCTATTTGATGATACTGTATTGAATTGTTAGAAGAACTCACTTAACATCCCTCAAGTAACTCATGGGGGTCAGAATAAAAAGGCTATGGCCTTGTGAGTGTAATAAAGCATGAAGCTGACATGGTGGTCTCACACAAATTATTTCCAGGAAGAAGGTTAACATTTATTAATTATTATGAGATAATACAATGGTCAAGTGCTATTGAAAAACCCACATTTTTAAAAAAAAACAGTATAATAAAAGAAGAAATTGGAATATGTCTCCTTTTTACCAGTAAGATTATTTTAAATACCTTATTATTTCTCCTATTCAGAGATTTTGAACAGCTGTATGAGGCAATTTGAATCAGTAGAAACATAACGTTTGGCCAGATCTCATTAGAATGAATTATAAAAACAAAATAAAATATCATTCCAATATTTGGAAAATTCAAATTAACACCAAAAACATGTTAAAAAAAAAAAAAAAATAGATGTGCTTACTGTAGGTATATTTCCTGAAATGCAATATACATTTTTAATTGATTTGCCTGCTTCAGGGCTTACATAAAATAGAAGAGATTTTGCAGAACTGATTATAAGGGCTTTATGCATAGCAGAATAATAACAATCATATTTGAAATTACTGTACATTTAGGATTGTTTTCTTTTCAATAATGGAGTGATTGCAATTTCTTTTTATTTATAGATGAAACAATATTAAGGAAAAATATTCTCTTCTGATGAGCTATGATTGAACTCACAGTGTCCTTGATCTTTTTTTCTGGTCTTGACACCTGTTAATCTTACTTTGCAGTAAAAGCTTAGAGTAAATCAAGGTGTGGTTGAGCTGACCATTGTGTAAATGCTAAATCTGTTGATATTTGTATTACTCTATAGAGAGTGAAGTTAACATAGAAATGCTTTCTACATTTATTGGAAAAAACAAAGCTTAAAGTCTCATGAAAGTCAAATAGAGACTAAAGTTTTCATGTATCAGGAACTGTAGATGCTAATCTTTTATACTGTATGAATGAAGAATTTTAAAAATTTCCCCTGTTTCTACAGGATAAACTTAAGTATCCTTAATTTAAGGTGAATAATTACTAACAAAACAAAACAAAACAGCAATAAAACACAAAACATGCAGGTTACTGAGTGTGATAAATACATGTAAATGATAATTTGGGAAGGCATTTCTTAGATGAAGGCTGTAACCCACTCAGGGATTTATGTGGAGTGGCAGTTTCTGAGCACACTGTTATAATTCTACTCAGATTCTACTGAATCTCAATGCAGAAAGCATAGAGCATTTTTAAGTTGTTTTGAATGTCCTAGACATATTGTATTTATTTGATTGTGTGGCTTATGTTGTCCAGTAATAACTAATGAATATGCAGAAAGTACTATTGCTTTACCTTTTCTGGAATTGTATCCACTTTATAGCTTGCTTTGAATTATCACCATATATTTGAGCTACACTTTTTGTGTGTACTTGACATTTACGTATACTGTTTGGGAGATGCTTGAACTCAAAAGGAAAGGAATAGAAAGTATCAAGATATCTTTAGTTCATGCATGGACTACATAGACTTTTACAAATTCAGGACTATTTTTGTTATTTTGAGGTTCCAAATGTAATCTTCTAATACAACTTCTGTGGGGATTCCTGGATGCCAAAAGAGAAAAGATGTTTGCGGTGAAAATTATTTAAAATCTGTTGTGCAACTATTTTACCCTCTTCACTTTTTGTTGGAGAGCTGGACAATGATTTTTCCCTGCTCAACTCTGAGATACTACAAAACCTCCACCAAAGCTGCAGCTGAGAAATGAGGGATTTGGTCCTTCTGGTATGTGATTTGTCTTCCTTGTTTTAGCACCAAGATTAATATCAGAATATATTTATGTGACTAAGAGCCCAGAAGAATCTTGTGCCCTTGTGTCCTAATTATCTGATCTTAGTACTTTTATTAGGCACTGGTGAAAACACAGTCACTTAGTACACATACAGAATATATATACATATATACACACACACTGTATTTCAGAAAATGTATATGTTCCTATATATTCCAATAGATACACAGATGTTCCTTTACTCAAATAACTGATATATACAGGAGCATGAATACAGACACAAAGAGAGATATATTCCTTTCCTCAAAGAACTGAAGATTTCTGTACTTGGGAAAAGTAGATGACCCATTCTTTCATAATACAACACTTAAATTTTCAGATATATCTTTTTTTTTTTTCTCTTTTAGGTGTCAAAGTATAAAATGTCTAGTGAAATCACATATGTAATTTAACACAATCTTTAGCAAAATAAAATTTAAATATATTGATTGTCAATAAGAACATGATTATATGACCTATTTGAAATCTTACAGAGCTCAAAAAGATTTGAGATTTTCTTCTAATAGGCTTCCTGATGTTCAGTAAACAAGCAAAGACAATCTGTTTCTGTTACCTAGATGTGTCTGTAATCTGTCTAACTCTTACACATTTAAAAAACGCCACAGAATTCTTGTTTATAAAACCAAGTATGTGGTCATAAAACCAGAAATCCTGTTACTTATGATTATTTCTTTGGAATTATTTCTCTTCAACAAATTGAAGAGCTGCTCTTTAAACACTTGTAAAAAAATCAAATAAATAGATATCACTGAAGTTACACTATTTATTACAGGATTATAACTGCAGCATATATGTTGTTTACATTTATTTTATAAATTACATTAATTGGCAGCACTTCTGCTAGATTAATTCTACAAATTAATATTTAGTAAAAGATGATAGTTATCCTGAGATTTACTATAAGAACTAAGGGTGTGTTCAAATCCATCTGTAGAACTGTATGATTTTCCTAGTAATTTTTGAGTGCTTTTCTGATTATTTAAAATATATTTAAAATTTGCCTAACAATCAATGAAGTAAATAAAAAGCCAAGAATAAAAATAAAAATCTTTACATGCGAAGAGACAGAGATTAGAGAAAATGCTGATAAGGGACAGAACCCACTGCAGTAGGCTATGCCTAGCAGATAGCACAGGGAATTACCTGTGGATCTGCAGAGAGAAACAGGTAGTGCTGAGGACCCAGCAACTATCTGTAAGTGGTTTGCTGTTTTTTTACTTCAGATAAGTTCTGGTCTGATGGACAAAATTTCCATTAGTGATTAGAGTATGCTAGGTAAGCTCCTAAAGTGCATTTTCAGAAATCCAGTTCACATACTCTAAGACTACACCCTGACATGAATGAAAGCATGATAAAATACATCCAAGTTAACATTTTCATTTGAACCAGGTGTGCAATTTGGAAACATTTCCCAGCTGTATCCTCTCAGTGCACTTCTCTTTTTATGGCAGGAAAATCTTGGAACACAGAAAGTGGATCCTTTTAGATGAAATTAAATTGAAAGGTATATGACAGACAGTGACTGGAGGCAAGACTAGAGCTTCAAGGTCATCTTGTACCATGTCAGGTCCTCAACATGTGTTGTTTCATTTCACAGAACTGCTCCTATTCCACTATGCTGCTTGCTTAATGTGGATGCCTGGGAGACTTGCTTCTGGCATGCACTCCCAACAGAGGCTAAAATAGATGTATCCATAGAAGATACAGTCTGTGTGTTTTGAATTACAATAAAAAACAACAACAAAATATGAATAAAATAACTAGAACAATGCTAAAAAAGAAGACAGGACAGTGTTTGATACCAACACTGGCTTTGAATTTATAGGAAAAAAAAATATTAATTTCTGATGTTTGTCATCCTGTTTTTAATGATACATTGACTGTTGCTGGCATTATTTTCACTGGTTCTAAATAGAAACTGGTCTGTAATTGGTTCAATAAAATAATTTGACCTTGGGCAGTAGAATAGAGTTGTGTGTGTGGGAAACATATCAGCAGCATGCCTAAAAATAAGAAAAGAAATAGGATACAGAATTTTGAAGTGACAATGATTAGTGTATATACATCTCTATGAAAACAAATGAGCAAGAGCTTGCTAAACACTGGCATAAACTAATTAATAATAAATAATGAGAAAAAATAATTAACTAAATAGTAGATAATCAGAAAATTTGACATAATAATTATTTTTCAGAAGTAACACAAGACAAAAATAAAATAGGTTTGCATGGAGTCCAAAACTTGCTTCAAAGCCTTTGAAGTCAGCAGGAAGCCACTGGCTTCCATGTACTTTTTGGCAGCCTTGCACTGTACTCCCAGTGTGAGAAATCTGGCACATGTTTCAGCTGCTCCATAACTCAGTCCCAATCTTATAATACTGCTTCATTAGTTCATTCCTTCGCCCATCTTCCTAAATTAATCTCAGGACAATTCACTTTATAGACTCTTTCTGACCTCTCTAATCATGATGGTGCTTGTAATCTAAATGGTGATTTGAACAAGATTCCACTGTATTTGTCTTTTGTCCCCAGAGAAGGGAACATTTGCCAGGGTCAGCAATAAAAGAGAGTAACTTACTGGGGAAAGTTTTTTCTATAATATCATAGGCGTATCAGTGAATTAATGGACAAGTTTTAACTAGCCCTTTTGGGTATAGACTGTTACATTTCTGTCCATCTTACTTTTTGCTTCACATCCTGGCTGGTAAGTTAAACATTTACCTTCTGCCTGGCTTTTCTGCTCCTGACTAAATCAACCTCTCTTTATTATTTTCCAGAAATGTCAGGTCCGTAAGGAAAAAGTAAAATAAAGGGAGAAAGAACATCTTCAGCTTGTCAGAGATGGAGCTGGAGCTGTTCAGCAGAAGTGACAGAAAAGTCAGGAGTCTTGCCATGTTGTGAGATCCACAGCTGAGAGTTCACAGCTGTGTATACCATGATACCCTGACAGCTCCCTTAGCTCTCTGGTAGTCCTGACAGGTGTAGCTTGTGCTCCCCTAGGATCTGGGCAAAGCCATGCAGCCCTTCAAGCTTCTGGGTTCCCATCCACATGTCATCACAACAGAAATGAAGGAGAAATCTTTCTATAAATTTAGAGTAAAGAAGGCTTAGCTAAAGCTGAAAATGCCAGTCTGGAACCGGTCCATTAGTAAAACTGCAAATCTTAGGAATGTAAGAGATTTAAAACAAAACAAAACAAACAAGAACACCCTCCACCCCTTAGCCCTCCCCCCCGAAAATTACTGCATATAGTATTGTCTAAAATATTTAAGGTATAGAAAGCTGGTCATACAGACTCATTTGTCCTCGGTATTTTGTAAACTCAAACACTTTTATAATGAATGATTATAGAAGACAAAGTATTTGTTAGACTAAAAGATGGGATTTGGATGTAAATAAGGTTGACTTCATTTGCAAAATGTGCTCCATTATTTTTGGCATTGAATTTCAAACGTGAAAGAACACCATTGCATTACAGTGTCACTTCTCCCTGATGATATCATTTTCATCAGTTCTGACAGCTTTTACAACTAGATCATGAATTAAAATTCTAATATTATTTTTTTCTTAATTTCTTGTATTATCTGCTGATCTGTAACTAGTTTTGTCTGCAAAAGAAAGAAAAAATAATAAAATATATATTCTTAGTTGTTTTGGTTTTTTTGATTTTTTGTTTTGTTGTTGTTGTTTGTTGTTGTTGTTAAAAAAAAGGAAGGCTTGGGAGATTATTTGACATTCATAGGACAACACTGTGTGGTTCTGTGTTCTTATAGAGAGTATTTGAACACATACAAAATTAGATCTCTAAATCATCAGCTGCTAAGTAAATCATCCACTTCAAATGACGAGTACTGATGGACAATCAACATAACACAAACTTTTAGGCGATGGTAGAAACAAGTAATATTGCAAAAATGCAACTGTCATGCCTGTTTACTTGTTTGAAATAAATTAGATACAGAGATTTCAAATGTGATAGGTGAAGACATGAGAAAAATTGAAGAGATCAAAATGAGAGAACAAATGAAAATATAAGAATATGGCTGGTGGCATATAATAGTAAAAAAAAATAAATCTGTATGTATATCACAGAAGAGCAGTAATTGCAAAAAGATAAGCATGTACATGATACTTAGGCACTATAAATATATTAAAAAACTCAGTATTTTCAGGCTTTCATATGGCAGAGTGGACTTTCACACCATAATTTCTCTTACAGTGAATATAATTCTCATACTTTACCCCTTCCTCTTTCTCACATGCTTCTGGTTCTTTTTTTTTTTTTTTATAAAGTGTTAAACTTAATTATACTATTTTCTTGTATAAAGTGAGTAAACTTTAAAAAAGTTTCTGTTTCTTTCTTGAAAATATAACCTTCTCATAGCTTAAAATAGTTTAAACATAGAGGCAAAGTAAATAACTGGAGGTTTTTTTGTGTGTCATCTTTTAAGAAAAAAGCACCAAAGAACTTGTGGTTTGTTGTTCACAGAGATAAATTTATTTGGACTTTTAAATGTCAATTATTGTAAAGTAAGATTTATATCAGCTGTTTAGAAACAGCTCAGGCTTATACAAGACAGGAAAAAAAACCAAAAACCAAAAAACCAACCTGCAGAGGTCACTAGGAATATGAACACAAGTTGTGCTAGAGTTTCTCCTCTTAATTGTCTTAGATCTCTTTGTAACCCATAGTATTGTAAAGGAAGAACTATTCGATTGTACCATTTATAAGTTAAATTGAAACAGTTGTTTTCCCTGTCAGAGCTATAGATGAGAAAATGAGACTGGAGAAAAATGCAGTAAGAACCTGACAACCTGTATTTCTCTTTCCTCCTAGATTGTCCCAAGAGAGTTTCCCGAGTTATAGCTGCACATGTGATATCCAAAGTAAAACAGGCAAAGAGACATGAAACAAACAAAAAAATAAAATAATAATTAAAAAGGATAGTACTGCAATTATGGATAGTTCCTTTCAATATTTCTTGCTTCTTCCTTGTAAAAAGGAGGAAAAAGGCAGAATTCCAGTGTTTCAGAAATAAAAGTAGGTCCACTTGGTGACACACTCTTTTGGACTCCCTTACATCTCAGTGAAAAAGTGGAAAAAGCAGACCTCTGGAAATCCTACAGATCCTGAGTATTATAATGAAGGAATTTGTTTCTAAGTAAGTCTTTAGTAACAAACAGATAAAAAAACCCTAGTCTGGTAGTATGGAAATTTAAATGTCTAGATGAATAATAAAGAAAACAATAATTGAAGACATTCTGCCAAATAAATACATCAGATACATTTAATTCTGTTACGGGCTAAATGGTTATCTGAATTGTTTAGTCAGTTACAAGTTAATTCTATCAAATAAAATTAGTAGTGGTCTGTTAGCCATGTCCTAATCAAAACGCAGGGAGTCAATTAGTTACAATTCTGATTTCCAACCAGTGTTTTAGGCCTTTTTATTGCATTATTGAGATGACAATAAGAATTCTGATTAGATTAATCCTTTAGTAAATTATCAAATAGTAAGACATATTTACATATAAATGTTTTAAAGACTCAAAATTATGCTTGTGGTTTTGATCCACTAACTTATGATGATAGTTGATTTTAACAAGACTTCTCACTAAGTGAGGCATTTTCAGTGTGCAGATGGAAAAAACAACTAATTCCCAGACCAAGTACTGAAATACATATAAATGTTGAAGAAAGACACAGGGGGTATGAACACTACTTTACATTATTGCCTATAACATTTTAATCTGATGATTCTGAAGCATCTACACTATATTTATTAGATTTGAGTTTATTTCCATTGAAATTCCCCAGCCATTGTCCCTTGCAGATGTCTGGAAATCACCACAAATGAGTTTTTCTGTGTCTGCCATTTTCATCTGCTATTTTTAGTGCAGATTTTGGATGTTTATTCCCTTTTTTGTCCATTTGTTGTAATTTGTAGGAAGATGTAGAAGGTGACTATTTATGAAAAGTGAAGATGCAAGAGAAGAGAAGCAGACTTATAGCTTGTGAA
Organism: Megaceryle maxima; assembly: GCA_024605025.1. NCBI lineage: Eukaryota > Metazoa > Chordata > Aves > Coraciiformes > Cerylidae > Megaceryle > Megaceryle maxima. The sequence continues at coordinate 10,639 of JANHGN010006168.1, forward strand.
GTGGCAAGATTGTTTCCTGTTAATACTTATGACCTCAACAGTAAATAGATTTAAGCAACTCTGCAAGTAAATGTTGGTTCACATATGCCTTACATCTGGTAAAACGGGAGGGGAAAACCAGAAAGCATCAAAGGATTATGTATGCATATGTGCACACAAACAATGCCAAAAATTACCATTCATTCTATTACTGACAATAAATAGAATATATAAAAGTGACCATATTTTCTCCAGTTATCAAAAGGCACATTCAGAGGGTCTTGTTAAAAGAGTCAGCCCACTAAATACTCTTAAATCTTTCTGTGACCCGAGGCTTACATGTGTGTTCAACATTTCATGCCCTTGCAATAGAGAGAAACATTTCTTTCTACTTGAGTAGAAAGTAACATTTAAGTACATTAAAGCTCTTAGCACATCTGACTGAAAGCATGAGTCTGTGTTTTAGCTGAGCAGCACATATTTTAAAAGCAAGCAATGACCAGAAAAGTGCCTGCTGGACTGCATGAGTAATTTCTTTTTCTTATAGTATCTCATCCACAGAGTTACCACTCCATGCCCCATCCACCAAAACAAACAAACAAACAAGCAACAACAACCAAAAAACAACCAACAGAGAAAACCTGACAAATCAAAACTGTAGTCTAACAGGAACAAATTCCATTTAGCTAAAGAGCATACATGTATAGTGCACGGGGTTGTATTTCAAATGAATGAATGAATGACAACTCCCTTTAGATTTTCATTTAAGGTTTGAATCTGCAATCCATGCTGGTACTTAACACTGAAGAAGTATCACTGAATTAATAGAACTGCCTGAGTGAATGCTATTCACAGCATGAACGAGGATTGTAGAATAATTTTAATCTTGTTGGAATAACCAAGTGATTCAATCATGTCACTGAAAATGGTCTCATATATATTATTTCCATAGTGTTTCAAATGTAAACTTATTGTGTCTTACTCCCTTTCTCATGTCCCTTTCATGAAATCAGCAAATAGTATATGTGAAAAATGCTTAAAAGGGTCATGAAATTCTCATTGTACTACATAAATAGCATTTTGAATAGTTAATTGATGTACTAAATCTTTGGTCAGGGACTCTTTATTATTTTTAATTACATACCAGATTATTACCTTTGATAGATTTAAAGTTTTGATAGTATGATTTGGCAAGTTTTCATCCTTCTGTTCATTCCTTCTCCTAATTCAAAGGCCAGAACTATCTTAATGACTCTTTTTCAAAGTCTGATATGGTATATTCTGAAGTTAATTTAATTTACTTGGTCTATAAGCAACATATCATTGTAGCTAACAATTTTCATCAATATATACTTAGTGACTGCATGGATTACCATAGGAAATTTTATTAACTTGATTACTGATTACAGCTCTAATCTAGTTCCCTTGTCAATTTAATCTGTTATACACAAACTATATCTGAAGTGATATTAAATAGAATGTGTCCAATTACAAAAAAAAAACAAAAACAAAAACAAAAACAAAAAACCCAAAGGTGGATTTTAGATCATTTTACCCTCCTTACCTTCTCGTACATATTTTTATAAAAATTCATATAGTAGTTAGATCTTTTATTGCATGAAGTAACAACCATAGAGACAATTTTGTTAAAGACATCTCATTCAGCTCTGATGAATACTTTCTCTGATCATATTCTTCTTGTTTCTATTTTGATGATAAGCAAAATCAAAATTCACAATTATTGTTCATCTCATGAGGAACATTGAAAAGGAAGATAAATGCTCACAAGTTATATTGCCTCGTATATACTTCAGTAATTGTCTCCAAAGCTTTTGCTGTTGCACCTGAAGATATGTACAGTCTCTCCAGAGGAAATTATGACAATATTTATGCTTATGATGATATACACTTACATTTAACATACAAAGGACATACTTCTGTATGACATTTGATAATGTACGTTGATTTAAAATGTTAAAAAAAAAAAAAAGTGGTTTGTTTTGTTTCATTGGGGTTTTATTAATAAAGAATGAAGTTATTTTCTGGTTGATCTTATCTGTAGCCATTACAGGCTAAACTCTTCTCAAACATATATGAAGTTTGGTAGTTGTTAGAACAGAACCATACACTCTGGAATGCTGAAAATACTATGAAAGTTCTTTTAAAGGTTTTGGACAGTGTAAACCACCTGTGTTTCAGTGTAGTTCTTATTCTGTAACTCACTGTCTTTCTTAGTCCATCTATCTATCTATAAAATATATCTATGCGAGAGAAAAATGTGAGTGGGACTCTAAAAAAATGACCGCAGAAATTTAATGTGTTTTCCCCTGCTGCTTTTAATGGACAGGTATCATTTTACTAAATAATTGATGAAACAGATTCAAACTGTAGTTACTCTGATCTTCCAAACTTGTCTGGTGAGAACATCAAAGAACAACATACATTTCTAAGAGCTGTACAATATAAGGTTAAAAAAAAAGGCCAACTAGAACTGTGAGTACTGTCCTTTGTTGTCCTCTGTTAAGACAGTAAACTGAAAAATTAATGCTGTAGTATCTCTTTAAAACCCTTTATAACATAGCAAACTCATTATCATAACATTGATAGTAATTACAACTTGTCTCATGCAATAGCCAGTAATAGCCTGTAGGAATTGGTCCACTGTATAAAGTAATTAACATGTTTGTATTAAAATTCAAGGGTCAGTGTGCAGAAGGGTTTAAAATGAGACTTATATATTGTGTTACTAGGCAGGAAAGAGTACCTTGTTACTCTTGGATCACCAGCATGGAAAACGTACTCACCTGATCTGGCAATATTAATTTTTTTAAAAAATTAACAATTAGTAGAGCTGAGGGAGTTAAAATTTATAAAAATGCCTCCCACTTTCAAACAAGTTTATTGGCTTGTGAGGAAAGTCTTGACTACTTGATACTTGTATAAATAGTGCAGTGGCGTTTCTTCGTGAGAGAAAAAAAAAGAAAGAAAATTGACAGGGAGAATGGAAAAGTGGAAATGGAGATGCAGAAAGACTAAGTTATTGATACGCTCAATATTGGAGTAAACATTTGTTATCTACTCCTGAATGAGAAGTAAACTGAAAGTTTGTCCATGCCTGTGAGAACCACATCAAAAGGAAGGAAGACTATAATGATGTTGCACCTGCAGACTGAGGATCCTTACAAGCTTTATGAACATCTCTCAGTACAGTATCTTATTGGCATACATGGGTTACAGTGGAATAAGATAGCTTTAAAACAGGAACAAACCTAGCCACGTCAGTATAACATCACATTTGGGCTAACTAGCACTACTGGAAAACAATAACCCTACTGCTTTTTGTATTTTATACAACCCTGTTGACATTTAGAACCAGCTAGGAGCTGAGCAGCATGTGGCCACTCACTCACATACCCCCCTCCCCCTGATGGGATGGGGAGGAGAATAGGGAGAAAAAAGCAAAACCCCCTGGACTGAGATAAGCAGAACTTAATAGAACAAGGCAAGAGAAGAAACAATAAAAACAACAATTGTAATGAAATAATGTAAAAAACTAGTGAGATAAACCACACAAGCAGACCATAGCTGCACCAACTGTATTGTGCCAGAGACAGTGTCCCAGCCTAGCCCCCCCTCTGCCCTTACATGGTGGGCATGATGTCACCATGGTATTGAAAAAAACGCTGTCTGGTTCAGTTGTCTATTCTGGCTGTGGCCACCCTTCCATAGGTTCTGGTGAAAATTAATCCTATACTAGCCAAACCCAGAACAATCCCTCTACCATCTCTGCATTGCCTCTACCTCATAATTAAAAATAAATTTATAGCTTTGTCCTTACTCTGCAGAAGAACAAATTATCTGTAAAAAATATACAAAAAAACCCACCAAACCTGTTTTGTTCCCTGCCCCCTTTATAGCACCTCTGATGCTCTCACATGGAGGCTGCCAGACTCAAATTTTTGCAAAGGTTGCAAGTCTCTTTTTTGTGGTCAAAACTGTGAACAGATGCACAAAGGGAGAAGACAGACATTTAAAAAAGAATCACACAGAAGGAACAGATACAGAGAAATTTTTAAACCTGAGATACTCCTACTGTGCAGCCAAATGCGCTGCCAATAATCCACAGATGTACAACACATGGGTGTGCAAAGCTGTGACTGTTAGAGGTGTGAAAAGAGTTCTTAGTATGTTCATTGAATAGCAAACGTATCCATCTGTTCTGTTGAAATAAGTAAGATCTACATCTCAAATCTCATACGTTTGGGAAGTTAAAATTTCTGGAGAGTGACATAACAGAGGTAACAAGGTGTGCTCTGTGGTACTGACATGGGTAAACTTCTTTGGTATACAAAAGTAAATATTCAGGGCTCAAGAACCAGTTAGGTATTTTTTTCTCACGTAGGTTTCTGACATGTCATTTCCTGTCTATTCAACGGCAGGATGTGTTATCTTTGCAGGGCAGAGCAGCAGCTTACCTCGCCAAAAACCTCTTTTGTGTGTTAGGAATGGTGACAAGAAAATTGAACAATTCCCATGTTGGATATTTATGGAGTAGAGAGTCCAAGATGGAACTTAATCACTAGGGGATTGCTATATAACATGAACCTTGACAAAATAGTAGAAAATAGTCTGAAAGTACCTCTTTTGATTTTGAACTAAGAAATTTCTTCCACAAAGGAAGTTGAACCCACTGACAGATGAACCAAAAGCAAAATTTGTGTCCTTCAAACAAGGTGAAGCTGGGGCTTACATTGTTTCCATACAACAGCTACTTCAGCTTGCTACACCTCTAAGTCTGAATCTAAACAAGTACACAGTTTTTGCCTAGGTCTTATTATGATCAATAAGGAGAACAGATATTTGAGTTTATGAGGTATCAATCACTTAGGCATTTCTTGAGCATAACTGATCACAGAATCACAAAATGGCATGGGTTAGAAGGGACCTCTGGAGATCTAGTCCAACCTCCCTGACAAATCAGGTTTACCTAGATCAAGTTGTACCAGAATGCATCCAGGCAAGTTTCAGAAGTGTCCAGAGAAGGAGACTCCACAACCTCTCTGGGCAGATGGTTCCAGTGCTATGTCAACCTCACAGTAAAGAACTTTCTCCTTATGTTCAGATGGAACTTCCTGTGTTCCAGTTTGTGCCTGTTTCCCCTTATCTTGTTGCTGGACACCACTGAAAAGATTTTGGCCTTTGGCTCCATCTTCTTGACACTTGCCTTTTAGATATTTATAAACATTGATAAGATGGACTCAGTCTTCTTAAGGCAAAACAAACCCAGGTATCTCAGCCTTACCTTGTAAGAGAGATACTCCAGTCCCCTTATAATATTTGTAGCACTCTGCTGGACTCCCTCCAGCAGTTCCTTGACTCTCTCTTGAACTTAGTTTAACTTCTATAGGCTACATATTTTCTGAACAGGCTGTACCCCTTCCTTGTTTTGTAGTTTTAAAGTTGTCCTATAGAATGGCAAAGAATAGATAGTATTTACAGCCAGAGTAGCGTGCAGAGTGCACACATAGTGAGGAGACAGGAGTCCTTTATTTCTCTTTTCTGTGCCCAGATTTATTTATGCATTATAACAATATTAAATCTCCCCCAAAAATATAAAGACCATTTTGGAAGCAGGATTCATGTATCTCAGTTGAGTGTCCAAACCACTGGGTTAAGGAGTTGCATCTCCTCTTAGATGAGTACTGTAGACTGTGATGCTGCCTATTTCTTAGATATAATTTTCCTTTTTAAACATGACCTTTGTTGCCTGTTGACAAAATGAAGTGAAATTGAACCTAAGAAATACAGGATTTTAAAACCATTTTGAAGCCTGAATGGCACTAATCACTGTAGAATGGAGAAGTACTTTCTTCCTCTCTCCTTTAGGCTTAGAAGCTGACACTCCTTCCGCTCCACCCTCAGTTCCACTCACCATCACCTCATGCCCCAGAGGACATGTAAAACTTTTCTCATGTAAAACTGCTATCAGGTGCAAATCAAAATCTCTAGTGATTTCATATCATAGAGATATGCAATTTCAACTTTGTTGTACTTTTCACAGTAAAAGCTTGGCTCATTATTTATTTGTGCTTTTACTAATTTACCTTCCATGTGAATTGCTTTCATGTGCCAAAGTGATAGGAAAGGGTTTTTGAGGGTTTTGAGGGTACACAAAGATACCAGGCTTCTTCCAGAAGAAATAATAGACCTGAGTCAATGTTATGATGTTGATCATTTTGTTAGCAGTGCTGAAAGATCACAAAACAATGTGAGTTAAGAATGCTGTGTTCAAATCACACCTCTGGAAAATGTGGCATGACCCTGCTCCATGCAGTAGTCATTTATTCACTGTCGGTGACCAGTCAAATAAGAACTTTTGATGTTGTCAGGTCTGATGATTTTTTCTTCAAGAAACCTGCCTCCCACACTGCAAGACTAAAGATTTGTGCTAAAAATGAATTAGTAGCAAGATCCAATATAAAATGTGATTTTATCAAATAGAAATTATAGAGGCTGAATTGTAAAATCAGGCATAATCAAAACAGTGAGATTAACAATTTGCTACTGGAAAGAACATTTTAATCTATAAAATCAGTAAAGGGAGCCTGAAAGCAAAGGAAAGATGTCAATATTGGAATAGTGTATAACGTCACTATCCAATGCCAGTGTCACTGTATAAGAGTTTACAAAATGGAAGTACATTTGGAGCCTTGGGCACTGGAGACTTGGTTTATTCATCCTGACCTGCATGAAGCACTAAAAGTCACGCAGCTACATGTTACTCTTTCCTACAGCAGACACATAAAATGTTGCAACCCAAATCAAAGGCAGTAAGTCATTTGCACTTTTTGATATTCATTTTTCATGTAATTTGTTTGATAATATTCAACCCATCAACAAAAAACACTGAAGAGAGACATTTGTTTCGGAAATATCTCTTCATTAAAGCTACGTGGTCCTCCACATTCATTGCTACTATACTTTTGTTCATTATTCAATAGCACTTTCAATCCCCATGTGTGTGACTTTCATTATTACGGATCATTTTTCCTTAGGATGTGTGATTTAATTTTAATGCAGGAATCTAAATCAAAATCCTTTGCTATTTAGTGGCTCTCTAGTGTAATAAAAGAGAGTAAGGCTTAGCCCTTTGCTTTTGTGCTCAGGAGCATTTTGCCATGTATTTGAATTATGATAAAATCAATTGGAAGACTCTGACAGTGAAAAGTAGGAAGAAAGTTTCCCTATATGAAGCTGGAGAATAATTACGGGTTTTTTTCCCAACACAAAAATGCTGCAAGCAGATAGCTTGTTAATTCAGCATCTATCACCATTTAACCTTGTTTGTCCTCTTGTTGATAAAATAACATAATTAAAAGGCTTTCCCTTTGAATTATCAGTGTCTGAAGTTAAAATGGTCTGTGTTTTATGAAAGCTGTGTTCTCTGTTAATTCCATAAAGACATCTCTAAACTGTTCACTGAGGCTTGCTCACTCTTAGCATCTGGGACTGAAGCACCAATGAAAGCTTTTCTCTTGCTGGCACATAGCCAAGGCAAGCCATGATCTAATACTGCAAATTATTTTTCTCTTTTACACTGGGGAACTACTGTGCTAAAATCTAGCTTCCTTTCCTAGCTCCAGGAGAGCAAAGCACAGACAGGTGTAGCCCCTTTGATTGCACTGAAAACAATCTCAAGGCCCTCCAACAGCCATTGCTTCAGTGCACAAGCATGAAGGAGAATGAGCATGTTTTTCCTTACTCGCCATTTTTAAACCATGGCCTAATCAACATGTTTACAAAATTGTCTTGGCTTGTGCATATTTGGTTGGGTTTTTTTTTTCTGTCTGAATACAAAGCTGGATACATGGGAAATTATGTTACTGAAAGAATAATGTCATTTTACCTAGGTGCTCTCTGTCAGCGCTGACAATCTTGAGAGGGAAATTCAAGAAATACAAATTATTTTAAAAAAAATAGACATCAATGCAGGTGATGTTAAGAAAAAATACTTGAGCCAGGAATTCTTGCCATAAAAGATGAATATGCTCCTGATTGTTTACTGCCACCTAACCCACCCACTCAAAGAAGGAAGAGATGTGGAAACAAGATGTTCACTCACTGAAAATACTGTGGAAATGACAAGAAACTGGAAACATTGTTACCTAAGATGTGGAAAAATAATTTTTTTTTTATTATATTTACCCCAGGTTTTCATGCTATATTGACGCCACTTCACTGCTGGTTATTACAACCGAGCCACTGATGATTCCCCAGTTCTAAAGGTAGTCATGCTGTCGTTCCTGTTGCTATTCCAATTGATGGTCAGCACTTTCACTGTAAAGAGTTTCCCAGGATGTAATATAATATCTGATACTTGCTAGGGGCTTTTTCCCCTCTATAAGCTTAAATGATCCTCTGAGGCCTCTGCATCATATACTACCATATGTTAGAAGCCTGACAGCTCTTGGGAGATGAGCAAGGTTGACCAGCTTTGGGAGATGGATAATCGGGGTCATTTCTTTGGTTCCAGGTCAGGAGTCCTTCCTTGCTGGTGCATAGTGGAGTCTACTCCTCTCACTGTGTCCCTGAGCCCTTGCCCTGGTGATGTGGTGCTGGAAGCAGTACACATTTCTGCAGGGTGATGACAAAAGCCACTGCTGATGTTTTATGCTAGTTCTGTGAGACAATATATGACAACATGCAAGGAGATTGTGTGAAGAATCAGCTCCTGATGTCTTTCAGAAAAGATGCATAACTGAGCCCTTTATAAGCTAAGGTTTTTCTTTCTGCGAGTAGGGTTAAAAACTAGTTTTGATGTGATGTTCTTTTCTTTCTGTTCTTCCCAGCAGTATGTTACTGCTCTCCACTTCTAAGGTCTGTCAGTTCTCCACTGTCATGAGTGTGTTTCTGTGAGAATGAAGTAAACTGAGCCACAAGTTGCCCCAATTGGCCCTCCCCACCAAGCTCTTAAAATTTATTCTCAGTCCAGTTAGACAAGATGCAGAGCTACACTGATACCATTCTGTTTGTTTCTGAAGCCAACTTTTGTGCCTACTTTGACCTGTAAAGTCCTGTCACTTCTAGCCCCTATTCTGGACTTCCACTCCTGCATACTGGGAAACACTCCTTTCCTAATGGATGGTAGTGTGCTGGTTTTTGGTAATGATCACACTGAGAGACAATTACCAAGGGCTGTTTAGAACATGCAGCTGTAGCTGAGGAGGAGTGTGAGGGCTGTTACTGGACCTTCTGGTGGCCATGCAGCTGGCTTGCATGAAAAGAAACTGCAGCAGAATTTCTGGAGATCTCCAGGTTTAGGGAGCTGGCCTATACCTCCCTTTGTTAGTGCTATGTAGCAATATATGGCTATGAACTCTATGCTTTAAAAACAGAAAGTGTCAAAGAAAAAAAAAATATAGTAAAGGGAGGGGAAAAATGTTACAATCTTTTGCAAAGGCAAAAAGAAGATATAATTCCCCTGTAGTAGTGCTACCCTCATGCAGTCTGCCAATAAAGAGTGGTCAGGCCTCCACTTTATTTCCATGATATCTCATGTACTTCGCAAGGTCCATACAGAGGATTCTGGTGGGCCTTTCAAATGAGCTGTTGTCTGCTCTCTGTGGTGGCTGGTTTAAGTTAGTTTTGCCCATCAGAGAGATGACTCTTCTCCGACACATGATTTTTTTGCCATTTTCTTCATTTTCAGCTTGGATATGCAAACAGTATTTTTGCCTTGTATATTTGGCTGTATAATTCCCCTCAATATTTCAGGCTGGAAACAATAAATTAATTCTTAATTAGAATCAGGACACATGCCAGACAATTCATTTTGTAATTAGAATGGGAGAAGAAAGATTTTAAGTCTCACAAATAGATATTTATACAGAGAGTTTTTTAACAATATCTTAGGTACTTAAGATCAGTCAGGCAAAAATGGTAGATTTCATGCTCATCTGACATGTAAATGCACTGCAAGGGTAGATATGGTATCTGTTTCTGATCATCTTTCTAGTTACAACTTATTAACACTTTCTAAGACATATTTTCTCCTTACAATTAAAGAATAGGATATAGTGAAATTTATCTATAACTAATGTCAAAGTCATCATATAAAATCAGTGATAGTTCTTGGCATTTACAGGCCCAGAAGTCTCAGATGATTGTTGTGTATACAAAAAGACTATGTGTACCATCACTCTGACGATGAAGTAGGCATTTTACAGATAAGAAAACAGAGAGAAAAGGATGACCCCTGATTACATTAATTACCTGGTAACCTGAACCCACTGACTATGTAAGGGTGGATTAGACTATTAGCTACAAGTCTTGCTTTTTCTCTAGCTGATTCAACACACAATTTTACATTTAATGTTTAACATCATTAGTTTGTCTTTTACCTTAATAACTGAGGCTTTAGTTCAGAAATGCTTGCTATCTTATGGCATCCCATTGTTTTCAAAAGTGATATACATATTTTTTTTAATGTGTATTATTAGTGATTGTAAGTTGAGGAAAAGAAATCTGGTGCCAAGTGAGAGACTATCATCTCTAACCTAACCCTAACCCAACCCTAACCCTAAACCTAATGCTAAGCTAACCGTAACCTAAAACTAACCCTACCCCTAACACTACTGTAATCCTATTTTCTAAGACAGTTCAGAGATGACAAACTTTCATTTATTTAAATGTAGATTTTATACCTAACATTGATATCAGGCCAGCACTACGTAAGACAATTTAAAAAAAAAAAAAAAAAAAAAAAAGCTATCCTGATGAAAATAAATCACTTTTTTTTCAAGAAAAGTCTGCCTTTTCTCCTGTTAGGAGCTGTCTGCTTCACAACTTCAGCCCTTGCTGTTCATCTGCCAGAATGTTCATAGACCACGCATAGCTCTGCTGTGTGAGTCTGGTAGAACAGAGAAACCGTTTTGAATGTCCCTCTCCAAGCTTAACAATGTTCATTTAGAATTAGATGCTACTGCTTTATTGCCCTTCATAGGCATTCATTCAGCTGTCTTTTAGGAATGACATGAATGCTTCATACTCTTAGCAGAGTTTTCTGTAACATAAAGATTTATTTTTCACCTGAGTGAAATATTTGCAAAAGTGAATGTTAAAAGTATAATTTTTTTTTTTTCCCACCAGAATTTTAAATTGAAAATAATGAGTTTTGGCCTTCAGAAAGGACTTCTTAGAGGCCTCATTCTTTGGTATTCAGTTAGGAAATCAACCATGGGATGCCATCTCCCTCTTCAAGAAAGAAAATGCAGTCAATATGGAAAACTTCATGGTTTCCATAGTATGTTCCTGCTGATGGATCCTCTGAGATGTACAATGACACTTTAGTCAAGCTATGAATATAAAGAACATAGCAGTATCATTTAGAAAGTAATTTTCTTTTTTTTTTCATTTGTATTTCAGATAGAAGCAGATGTCTTTCAAGACAAAAAACTTTTGAGATCTAATTTTCTATCAGATAATAAAGTCAATGGAAAATTATTCATACTTAATTTCTGGTTTGAATTGATTCTTATCTTGCACCAGAGCTTCCATTTCATCTTTACCCTTCTAGAACAGTTCTGGAACAGGTTCAAGATGCAAATGCAGATTAGAAATACCCAAGTTCTCATTCTTGATAAGAAATGTAGTCCTATCAGCTCAAGAGAATGTGGATTCTATCTTCTCATAATGTTATTCTTTCTTGCCTGCTTCACTTGAAATACCTTGAAAATGGTGTCTGTGTATTTATGAATGCTGACAGGTGGTAAGTGTTAGGGCAGTAAATACTTCTTCAAGCCTATGTCTAGTGCAGTACATTGTTCAAGCCACCAAGGCAGAGTTACAGTACACATTTCCATGTTTAAGGATGAGCCAGAACAATAATAATTAATATCCAGGATCTGTCCTTCCTAGGAATTATTGCTCTTATCTAGATTTTTATGAAGTCCAGTAGTTACCAGACTGGATACACTTCGAAAATAAATAAACTTCCATAATTTATGTGAAGGGTTCAGAATAAGAATATTCTACAATGCTCATACAATATCGCTATTCTACTTCTTTAAATAAAAGAAAAAAAAAAAGAAAATATTTATCTTCATTTTAATTTTTCCAAGCTTTTATCAGTGCTTTCAGAATGTATCAACACTGTAAGACAACACCCTGTCCTTATTTCTACACATTGTTTGTAGATGTGTAGAAATATCTACAAACCAGGACTGCCATTTCATATCACAGTACATTGATTTTTAATGTTCTTTTAATTTAGGCTAAAGATGCAGAAATCTTAGCTCAGTTAGGCTGCATGCTGACCTGCATTTGAACTTCTTACCAGCTGCTCTCAGGTCTCTGACAACAATACTTTTTTTAAAACCACAATTATAAAACAAAACAAAACAAAAAATTTAAATGGCATTATAGGCTGCTTTTAATTATGTTTTAACATTATTTTCATTCAGTCAGTAACAAATATGTGCTTTCAAAATGGTTGTAAGAGATGCAGGATTTAAACAGATGCAATAATCTCACTTACTTCTGTCTCATTCACTCTTTAGATCTATTGCTGTTATCTGATTTACTTAGACATAGCAGCTGGTATGCCCTTTTGAGCTAGCTTTGCAAGATTAAATTCTGCCACCTTGACCTAACATAAATATTGAGAAGTCGCACAGCCCAGGTTCATCATGGGATCTGGTGCATGAAATTAGTGCTGGAAAGTAGGATAACACAGTGACAGTGACATGGATGTGTCGGTCCGGATAATTGTGGAGTTCTGGAAGAGGGGAAAAGTTCAGTAAGACAACGTTGCCCTACTGAGTAGTGCAAAAGAAAATAGTGTTCATATAGAAGCTGTCTGGGGTAGAGAGGACTAGCAGGAGTAGGATATTATAGTATTTGAAAGTGATTGATATGCTCTGAAATAGGAAACTTTCAAAGCTTCTGCAGGCCTCGTAACAGCCTGATGTTACAGTTTACACTTAGTTCAGTTGGCAAAAAAATAGAAACACTCCTGAAAAAATTGAAGCAGTGAAACTGGAAGGTGGTCCTGCAATAGCAATAAATGAAGTTCCTGTTGACTCCATGGTTATTTTAAGCAAGCAGGGACTGCAGAAATACCCTTTTTTTTTTTTTTAACTGAAAGTATGACTAAAAATGAGAGTATTTTTAGTATAATTTTATTATTCTTACAGAGCCAATTTTAGCATAAATTTCTTTTTCTAAGTTATGATAAAAAGCTGCAAAAACTGTTGCATTCTTGGTTTCATTCCCAACGGCATACTGGCATACTACTTGCACAAGCATGCCTCAAGCAGTATTCTGTAAACTAAATGAGTATGCCTATATGAGCACTGGGCCAATAAACCACAGAATTTGCTATTCACATTTAAAACTGTTGTGTGGTATCTCTTTCTATTAAGGGAAAGAAGGTTTCCTTATATATTAGCCTACTGAAGAATATAAAAATCTACTTGAAAACCTCTGTCTAGAAATATGCACACAAACAGTTTAAATGAATTGTATATTCTTTGAGGAATTAAAGTGAAAATAAAAGATGATTTTGCTGTTTTGCTACTATAAATCTTAAGGTACTACTTTATTTCCAAATCAGAATTTTGCTGTTTGATCAAACTAGACACTGTATCTCCTAATAAAATAATAATTTGGTCTGCAGTAAATGTCATTCTGAAGTACTGTTCAGAGTATAGGCTTCTAAAGGGCAAAATCGACTCAATTTTAAAAAATAAAATTTACCAAAAAAAAAATCCACCTATAACAGATGCTCTAGCATATGGCTAGGTTTTAACTGAGTGCATAGTTGAGCATAGAAAATAAATAAGGGCATGACAAGACCCCCCCCTTCTTCTTTTGCCCCATAGACACACTAATCACATGGTCACCAGATGGCATATACAGAACTTTGAATGCAGTACAAAATTTATAGCCACCAGTTTGTGGCCTTGAAGTCTGAATATTAAAATACTTATTTTATATGGCTGAAAAGAAACACTTTAATGCTGTTTATTTTTTGTTGTTATTACTGTACAGAACACAGAAGTGAATGGGTTTGTGCAAGTGAAGTGGGCAAATCTGCCTTGAAATTACCTCATTTATCTTCAGGTGTTTGTGAACATAGCAAGGCTGATGGTGAAGCCCTTAGTCTGGAAACTTCTACCACCTTGAGTTGGAAAGCACTGGGCTTAATTTTGTCAAGAGCTGGAGAAGGGTGTACAACTCCCTGCTGTACCGTGGGATCTGCATGGGTGAGTACTGAGAAGGTGGCTTTATTTCTGACCCCACTGTCGCCACCATCTCCATGTCTCTCTCGGGTGGAGGGGAGCACGCCACAGAGACGCCCCTTCAGTGCCAAGACAGCAGATGAATCTTATGGCATCTTCCCTCAAAGTCTTGTTTTTAGCCCCAGTTACTACAAGACCATCAGCCGTGCTGTGTGTTGAAGCAGTATTTTGAAAGCTCTTACTATCCGAGGCCACAAGAGGGAGAACAAGATAACGAAGATAAAGCCACAGTACGAATGATAGTGTGCCCCAAATCATCATTCAGCTTCATAAGGTCTGTCGTCTTTTCCAGTTTCCTGGGTTCAAGTAGATAATCATTAACCTTTCGAAAGATGAGTATCAGAAATTTTCCATTGAAAGGTAAATGAAAATGACACTGGAGCAATGTTCGCCTTTGTGCTGTACCCTAACACTGACTGACAAGAACTGGATATTTGTAGAGACAATAATACTAAATGCCTCATAGAAAAAAGATTTTTGAATTCTTTAATATTAATGGAAATCCAATTAACCAGAACATATTTCTGCCTTTAAATCATTTACAGTAAAACAGTGTGTAGGTTTTTCTTGATGGAAGTTAATGCAGAAGCTTTTTTTTTTTTTTTTTTAAGATAAATATTCAGCCTCATTTGTGGATGTTCTTCTATATCTCAAGAA
>JANHGN010006169.1:0-26648 GCA_024605025.1 Megaceryle maxima
AAATTTGTCAGAAGTATGGAAGACATGAAACACAGTATGTGGAAAGGCACCAGGGAGGGGTGTGCTTTAAATGGGCCGTTAATGGGAACTTGCAATTCTCACCTTTCATTCACTCATCTAATGTCAGGAACACTAATTCAGCAACAGGAAAGCTGGACTGCAAACTCTCCTCAGACACAGGGATTTAAATTAGTCTTTTGCAGCTCCTGAGAAAAAGAATGCTATAATTAGCAGATTGTACACCAACCAAACCCATGGTTGGTGTTGGAGCATTGTGCTGCCAAGAGCACAAATCCTGGAACCAAAAATCAAACAGGACTTTGTAGCATAAAGTTATTGCACTTTAGCTAGAGAGGGACAAAACTACATGTACATATATGTGAAACATGAGATGTTGGACATGCCTATTGTACCTGTTAGGAGCTGTAATATATGTGAGTTATTTCATTCCTAGCTCTCCATTTCTGAAAGTATGTAGAATCCTACCCTGTGAAATTAATTAAAATATCATATTCTTCACAGCTATTTATATGTTTTAACAATATCCAGACTTCTATTTCAGGAAAAGAGAAAGCTTAGAATAAAGATTCTGGGACTCCAAGAGTGTTCCAGCACTTAAAGTAAATGTTTCAAGCATCCTAACGATACATTCAGAGAGGAGGGGCAAAAAAGGTTTGTACAGTGTGTGGTCTCTGCTACACTTCTTAGCATAACACAACATGTCCTTACAACACAATGACAACAGTAGATGTAAGGTCACATTACAGATAATATTTGTTCTGTTAAACCAATGTGGTAGTTAGAGGAATAGAAAAACAATGTGTGAAAAACAGTAATTTCTTTTTTGCCATTTTTAAAAAAATGTGACAGTGAGCATTATTGGGAACTAAAAGTAATTGCAAGCAACTAAAATTGTTGGGATTTTTTATTGCGCTCAGACTACTTCATAAACCAACATGAACTCCTGTAAATAAACTCTGCATCACAGATAGCATTTGTTTTATGAGCATTGATGTTCTAAGTGTTAGGTGCCAAACCTTTCCTCTAGAAAGTGATGGAAAGCAGTAGTCATCCTGGAAACACAATTCATCTTATCCAAATATACAGATCTAGGATAGACAAGTAATTGTCCTCTGAAGGCTCTTGTCACTCTCCATTGACTATAGAAGAAGTTTAGACTGTCACCCAACTGTTTAAGCTTAAAATTCAATGAGAAACTCTGTTTCTGTCTTAGCACAGCAGTGTTTTAAAGTGACGGCTGCCAGATATCATCATTTTAGTGACAGTTGTTAGAATTCTTCCAAACAGATGACTATAGGCATGCCAAGGCAATTGATAAATTTATTTGGGGTTAAACCAAGAGTCAACAGGGAAGTGGATTTGGAAAGGAGAGAAACTCTTTATATATTCAGAAACTACTATTGGGTCTTATCCAAGTAACTGAGGCAATATTATAGTCACTGAGCTACAAAATTATCTGAAAGTGGAAGCACAGATATTTTTGTTATTCTTGATTTCAGTATAATTTTCATTAATAATTTTTTGCCACTATTTCTAACCTAGAATATGATTTACCAACTAGAAATCATTATAAACTCTGCAAGCTTTCTCAGACACTTGAGTTCATTGACAAGCAACAGACAGCCTGCTGTCTATGAAGCAAAAATGGCCCTGAGTTTTCAACTTAAATTGATGTATACTGTATATGTGTGATTAATTATCAATTGCAAATAACTAGGTAATGATTATCAATACAGTTCTGACTTATACGAAGCAGGTGGGATAAATAAAGAGAAATGAAGAACTAAGAAAAAATGTGGTAACAGTGCTGTTGGACAGCACTGGGAGTATTTTCTGAAAGACTTTCCAAAAAATAAGTAATCTGTGACTTGTCAACTACAGAAGTAACAACTTCTGGAACTGGTTTTGATTGGTGTCATTGCATTTAAGAAGATAAATTGGAGTGTCTTTTATACATTTGGATCCCCTGTTAAGAGACCCATAAATGTTGGATTTTCAGACCTAGAAAATCATATCCCAAATATTAAAAAAACACCAAAACATCAAATTCTTGACCATGTCCAGGCCTTCCAAAGCTGTTGTCAGACACATTTGAAATAGGGTGACTAACCTAATGTATAATACAGGATTACATAGAGATCACTTTCTGATCCTCACGTAGGGCAACACAACAAGGAATTCTGTATTTAGAACAGATCTTTATGAAAAAACTGCAGAAGTGGCAGAAATATAATGCAATTTACTGGGGCAATGAAAAATGCTTATTAGATGATGGAGCTGTTACTTCGCAGAACCTCATTAAATAAATTATTTAATTCTCCATTTTTTTCCAGTCTGGTTTGTCTTTGCCTACATATACAATATCTGTTTGAAGTGAGGAACTACAAATAACTGGTGTTTGGCATTTTAGCTGGTACTTTGCAGACAAACAGGTATGAATCATATGAAATAATATCTATACCTCCCAGATATATCTTGGAAATAATTAAATCTTTCTTTTCCAGGTATGGAGCACAGTAGCAGAGTAAATTTCCCACCAGCTGGAATGACTGAAGTCCCTTTTATGGCATACCAGCATTTCAACATACTTCAGATGATCTTTTCCTACAGTGACTGTAAGGAGATTTTGTCATGAAGTTTGTGATTTGGGATTAAGATCAGCTATAACAGAGATTTCTTACTAGTTTTAGACATGTTATTTTTCAGTGTAGTTCATCTCAACCATTGACTTCAGAACAGTAGTGTACTCTGAAACAGCAGAAGCAGTTTTTCTTTTACAGTAATATCAACCCACTGAAATCCACTAATATAAATCCACCACAGAGCAAATTACTCCCATCAAAACAATGACAAGAAACTGCATTTTTGTAGGCTTATGACTTACCTATCTGAAGGTTAATTTTTATGGTTCAGTAAAACATATTTGCATGAGGATATGAAAGTACCTAGAAACAAACAGTGCAAAGCTGTCTGGTGGGATACCCAAAGATGTACCTGAGTAAGGTTGTAGTGTATTGCTCAGACTCAGTCAGACTGATCAGTGTTAAAACAGTACTTTTTTAGTGAAAAGCTTTAACTGGCAAGTAAAACATCCACATGTTGAGGGAGGCAAAAGACCACAACAGACTAGTACCAGTGAATACAAAAATTACTGATGCTTTTTTTTATCAGTAAAATTGTCTTTAAGTTCATATCCACTTAATTTTTGTGGTAAGGATAAAGTACCACATTAGCATTACTGTGGTTATTTGTAGTAGAGGATGTTTGATGACTAAATTATGTTCACTTACTATCCCATTTAATGTGTTTGCTTATTAGCCCATTTATTTTTCCTCCTGACAGTTTTAAATTTACCTCTGTAACTGTCCTTCCATCAGATCAATACCCTTTTTTTTACCAAATGAGAGATACTTGTCTAGGTATATGTTGAACAACTTCAGGATGTTTATTTCAGCTGTGAAAGCAGGCACCTGTAAGGAAAATGTGCTTGACATTTATATTACCATTCACAGGACCTCTCTTGTCAAGCATCAGACTAGGTAATTAAAAAAAAAAAAAAGTTTGGGGAATAAATTCAGAGTATTGATTTGAAGATTATTGGGTAAAACTTGGCAACCTGTCTTCCTAAAGAGATCAGAACAAATGTTTTGGATAGTACCCTCTCAATTTAAAACCAGACTCCTACTGATTTGCTCATGAATGACATTACATAGATAACAAAACTTACTGAGAAAATTGACACTACAATGACACTAGTCTCTGGCTTGGCCTTGCTTTGGCAGTCCAGCTGAAAGGGAAGGAATTAACATGACCATAATCTGGAAACAGAAAGCCATTGTCTTGCTCTGCAACATGCAGAGACCTCCCTTTGACAGCAGAGGTAGCAGCACAAAATGCTCCCTCTTTTACTTTCTAATTTACTGTTCCTACAAATCTGTCACCCTCCCCAAATGCTTAATCTTTCTGTAACACGTGAAGCATACTCATTTGTTTCTGAATGGCATAACTAAACCATTTACCTATGTATATTTAGCACAAAACTGTGAGATAATGGAGCAATTAAGGCAACTTTCTATGAATCCAAGGGACCATATCTGGGACTCGGTCTGCACCTGTGCTGAAGGCTACACCAATAAATGTTGATGTGTGTGGTATTTGGTTACTTAAGAGGGGAACTAAAAGGCATCTAGCAAATGATGCAAGTTATATTGCCTGTTTGTGTGATGCTGACTATACCCAGAAGTATAGTATGACTCAGAGGTTATCTTTGCTTAACACACGGACCTCTATCTTTTATTTATCTATCTGCAGATACTGATCTTTTTCACATCCTCAGTATGAAAGGCACAAATGCAATTTAATATTTGAGAGCACAGGAGAAATTGGGGAACTTGAAGAGAGATAATTTGTTAAGCAGTGAGAAGATCTCCTACAGATTCTCCTGAGAGACTGTTCATGCATGAGAGGATTTCTTAGGACTAGTAGTAGCACAAGCAGAACTTGTATTATATTTTCTATATAAGAAGAAAAATACCAAATAGCATAATTTTCAGTGTAAAGTCCAGCATTCCAGGTACAGGAGAAGTGAAGATAAGGCCACACAGTTAAGCGCTTCTACTGAGATCATGTTAAAATATACAAAGCAATTAAAAACCTTACTAGGCCAAGTGATTTCTAAAGAGGAACAAATTCAGAATGCAGTTGAAAAATTAACTAAATGAGTCAAAGGTGAGAAATAGAACTCATTTAAGAATATCTTTCTGCCTGTGCAACAGACCCATTAATGCAAAATGAAGGCTGTAGGGGATTTATGCCTGTGTTCAGGTGTCTAAATTAAGTGCTTTGAATCAGGCCACAGAAGCATGCATCTCTCCACTGACTGCATAGGACACTTGTGAAGCTTTATCTCTGAACCATTTTGTCTGATACAAAGGATGGTGTGAATATATATTCTCCCACCAGCTTTAACATATTCACAAGTACTTCTTTCTTAGGCTGTTAAGTCATTTTATGTTATAGTATTCTCTACATTTGTAGAAAATCTTTTAATATTCCTGAAGGACAGATGATACAAATACACAACATGCATTATTAATTTAATTACAGCAATTGGCAAATGATGATTCAGGTTTACTTAGTAATTTAGGTAGCAGTAATACTGCTGAAGTTTACATTGAGTATCAGCCCTAAACTTCAGCACTTGTCTTTCAACCAGTGACAATACACATCCAGCTCTGATGAAAGGAGAGCTAAGGTATGCAATTGCTGATTAGGCAACTAAGAATTTGTTCACTTTATTATTCCTAGATTATGTAATATTAGTCAGATTTATTTACATTACTGAACACCTGTCAAGGAAGGCTGGCATTAGCATTGTTTGATATTTCAGACACTCAATCCCTGGAAGGGGAACTACAATATTTTAATGAGTTTACCAGAAATTTCAAGTGTTGGTATAAGTGTAAATGCACTAGAGTAGTTACTCGCAAAAGTATGAAGGATACTTGCCCTGGATTTATCAAATTAATAAAAACTGAAGAATTAAAAAGATTTAATTTTCAACATTTTTGAAAAAGAAAAAAAAATCAGTTCACTTCAACAAGTACCTATGAAGATTCAATTTTACTTAAGAGAATCTGTACATCAAGGAGAGTTATACATAAAAATTTTCATTAGGCAAATTATGTATTGAGAGATAGAGTTATATATATACATACATGTCTGCAAAAACTGTGCATATCTAATAGATGATATAGACACATACACGGGAAACTTTAAGGAATGAGCTTAGATGAGAGAAAGCAAAAAGCCGTTATATTAGAGAGGCAAAGGTGCAGAGAGGGTTGGTTGTTTGCTTTCCCATGAACAAAAGACATGACTAATTGACAATTATATTATATGTGATCTAGAATTACATAAAAAAACAGTGGCCTAGAGAGATGCCAGCACTTCCTGGGACTGGTCCATCTGAAAAGAGGATGGAAACAGTCTTTACTGTGGCATTTAGGTATCTTGGCTCCCAGGTGAAATAAGTTTAAGGAAAAAGAAAACACGCAAGAAGTCATTTTACAATTTTCTTACTGGCTAGACAAGTTGCCGGTGGGCCAAACAGCTGCCACTGGGAAGACTTCTGGGTAAGAAATTACAGTGTTTATTCAGCCTGAAAGCAACCTCCCTCCTGTCTACTTCTAGTTCAGTCAACCAGCTCAAAGATGGAAGCGAACCGGAGGATCACTTTCCATCTTTGTGCCAACTTACATTTAGCACCCATGTAAAAGCCTGTGTGGGATGCATGTGTGATACAACCTACCAGCAGCAGAAATGTGGCACCATCTTTCATGCTTTGGTAATCTGTCAGTTAAGAGACTTACAATTTTAGTCTTTGTTAAACTGAAAACAATAATCAGTGTTTACTCTCACAAAGCCCATCAGATACTTAGATGACCATTTTTATTTCTAAATAACAATTAGGAAAGCAATCAGAGTTAGTGTGATTGAGCTGCTTAGAAACTATTAATTAATTATGTTACACTTTTGATATGAAGTTTCATAGCTGTACTGACCAGACCATTTTGGCGTGTCTGCAATCCTGCAAAGTCTCCAAGTTATATGTGTCCTCCAAATTGTTTTCATTGCCAGTTCATCTCCATGTGTATGAGCAATGCTGGCAGCATGAGCAAGGGATAGCTATCAGCTCTAACCAGTACTTCAAAGACTAGACTGATTAGACTTGCTCAGAGCCCTTGACAGAGAACAGGCTTTGCCTAACTTCAGTAGACAAAATGAGATGAATCTGGGTTGGTCAATATGGGCTTCCAGAGGAGTCAGACTCAACCAGATCGTAAGAGGAAAAGATTACTGTTTAGCCTTCTTTTACCAGTAAGGGCAATTCAGCTCATTCTCAACCAGCTGGAACCATCCTTCCTAGCCTATAGGAAATCAGAACAGTCTGTCCATGCTGAGGCTTTGATTAGCATAGATGATATGCTTGGGATTTTATTGGCACAGGGAGAGTAACCAAGATAAAGATTTCCATATGTTGTGTGTCAGAAAAATTTGTATGTGCAGCCACCATACTTGAAAGACCAGTATTTGAAACAATTTTCCTGTTTTGACAATAGATTAATAAATACAGAGTAAAATGGAATGCCCACATGAGGGAGTTATTGCAGAACAGTTAGACCAGCTTCTCTGTTAAAGCAAGTACTCCTAGCCTTTGAAAAGAGTGATTGAGCTGAAATAAGAGTTGACAGTGGTATGAGACTGAACAATATTATTTTCTGTAAGCAAAGCACTGACCACCTCTCATTTGTGTCTTTTTCGTATGACAGATTTGCCTAGTTCATTAGCTTTTTTTCCCTACAGGTAAATGGTGTAAATATACAGTGTAGAATAAACCACCTGAATGTCAGAAAAAATTCTGAATGTGTCCATGAAAATTATTTCACAATTACTTAAAAAATTACCACACTTAGAAATTACATGCAGGCAGTTTTGAGCATCAGCTTCTGATTGATCAAGGATTTTGAAAAGAGCTTAGCACCATCTATCATTGTTAAAATTTCAGACAACATAAACTGGAAGTGACATGTAGCTGAAAGGAACTTCACAGCGTGTGCTGTGAACACAATGAAGCTGTCTCTAGCTGATCAAACAGCTCTCTTCATATCCAAGATTCAGAAGCACACATGCACTTATCTGCTAGGGCACTTTCAAGGCCCCTGGAAAAATACTGATGCAACAGATATCATGTGTTCTCAAAGGAAAATCAAAAACATGTCATCATAAGTCTTAAAAAAAAAAAAAGAGTAATAAAGGTACACAGAAAGAAAATGCTTTACAGAAATACCATTTTTAAAAACTTACTTTTTGAAACATCATTGTAGTAAGAAAGAGAAGCTTCATAACTGTGGAGAACTAGAAAAAAGTAGGCTATGGAACAGTGAGTCTACAACCAGTAGACACTGGTGAGATATAGAGAAACTCCTGGACAACTGCATATTTTGGCAACTTGACAACAGAAGAATTTCAGGCACCCACATCTTATATTTTGGGTATTATAGATCCAATTCCCTTTAGCATTTCTGTGATATTCCACAGCTGCATAAGATATTCTGGTTCTGCCAAGAGATAAGTTTACAGACTAGTGTGCTTTGAAAGAGACCGAGAAAATTAAGATCACCATGAGACTTCAAAAGCATACCAATGGGTAGAGGATGTCTTGGAAATGAAAGTAAAACATTATTTTGGAGTATTAACATTAACACATTAAAAAAGCAACTGAGCCCTTGTACTCCCAAGTGTCAAAACCACCCCTGACAGTTAAATCTCTGACTTTCCTGATGCTACTAATAGTGGCTATGTGATGAGTACAGCTTTGCTGTTGCTGAACAGTCAAAAGAAATGTTTATAAATCATCAAAATTTGTATTGGTACTAGATGGCAAGATTTACAATTTCATTCATTTGCTCAAACATGCAAGATATTTGCACTCTCAAAACCTCATGAAGCAGTCTTAATTTAATGAAAAGTCATTTGATTGCTCAGAATATTTGCCATAGTCCTTTCCTGAATAGAAGTCAGAAATGTATCTTCAGCAAGAAAAGAGAAGAAAGTTGTTAGGTTCTTTGAGAGAATTACCCAGTGTATAGAAAAGAGATTATTTAGGTAATGCAACTTGTATTTGAAGATGGTAAACCTTGTTTTGAAGCATTGATCACAAATTCTTCCAAATCATGCTTTTAAGCAAGCTCAAAGAAAATTTATACTAATACAAGGCCTGACTGAAGAAAATATTTCACTGACACATCAACTATTTAGTGGTGTAACATTATGCAACTAACTTCTCTCCAGGGGGTTCCAGGTATGCACTTCTAATCCCATTGTTATGAACAGATTTGTCATTCACTCTGGATAGACAAGAGCTCATCTCAGATTACCCACTGTTTCAGCAAAATACTGTATCATAAACAGAAAATTCCCAGATTATATGATGTCGATAAGTGCCTCTTCTGTGGAGAAACTCTTCCTCCTAACATGGCATCCAGATGACAGCCTAGTTAGACAGATAACCTAAATGCTATGTCTATCTGTTCAAAAGCTAATGTCTCAAGAAAGATGATTACAGTCCAGTTATATCACAGAGGTCATTTAAACAGAGATAAAGTCAAAAAACAATTGCACATCTGGGCAAATGCTTAATGATGCCCTGATCCAAAGACAGTAAAAGTCCATGGACAGACTCATTTGGCTTTCACAGGGCTCATGTTTTTCCTTCTTAATATAGGTGTGGTAGAGATTTTCTATTTAATTATCAGTTAAAAGTAACAAAACTCTAAATACTTAAATTCTTTGCTACTTTTAGCCTAGCTTCAAAAATTCTGCCTCAATTCTCTGTGGAGATTTCTATTGTTGTAGCTGAGGAATAGAATTAAGATTGAATTAATCTGGGAAAGAAAGAGGGAACAGCATATGATTGCCGATCAAGTACTAGTGTATCACTCCTACTCGTATTCTAGCCTATGTCATATTTATTTAAGCACCAAAATAGCAGCAGAAGTAATCCAAATAAACCAGCCTTGCATTTCCAATAATTTTTTTTTTTTTTTTTGCTCTATAAGCTATCACAGTTTTAAACTAGAAGCTGTGCAAAACTAGAAATATTTTTTCTTTAAAATAATTGAACACAAGTTTTTAATCTGGAGTAAGTAGAGTTTTTCAGTGCTGTGGACACAGCACTGATTGAAGGGGAAAGACTGGACCAGTAAGAGTTACCAAGTTTAAAGAACTATGTGCTGC
The DNA here is from genome assembly GCA_024605025.1 of Megaceryle maxima. NCBI lineage: Eukaryota > Metazoa > Chordata > Aves > Coraciiformes > Cerylidae > Megaceryle > Megaceryle maxima. The sequence goes on from JANHGN010006169.1 coordinate 9,820, forward strand.
TGACATTCAGTGTTCTTTATTAGAGAACAAGGAAATACACTGGAGACCTTCCAAAAGTTTGTCTCCACCAGGAGGGTTTCCAAAGGTGTGTCCTTGGGTCTTCTGGTGGACACTGTGTGGTAAACACTGCTCTGAGGTATCGCCAATACTGACCATGGTTTCAGTTTGACTTCGTATCAGGAAAAACGATGCTTGACTTGGCAGTGAGTATCAGCCAATGCATTAAGGATTTTTCATGGGAAAAATAGTGATAAAAAATACCCCTGTGATTATTAATATTGAGATTGCCTGCTGGGAACAGACTGTTGCAATGACACTTCCAGGCTTCTGGAAATGTCTAAGAGAGACTTTTCTCCATCAGAAAGTGAACTCCCTCTATACCAAGATGTCTTCTCTCAGTTAGGTGCTTCAGGGTTAGGCTTCTAAGCCTATACTACTCACTATAGATTTCCTCTACAGTTAGTAGAAAGAAATTAGTACCTCCAGAGTGTAGTTCATCTCTTTCTAAGACCGATGGCTAAGACAAGACATGTAAATCACTCATTTTTCTCATTTGACTACAAAGGAAGCCAGAATGAGTAGAGTCAATGTTTAAACTTTTTAAAGCCTTAATTGCTTTAGTTTAATAAGATGAATCCCATATAACCTACAGGAGACAAAAGTCCTCAGTGTGTTGGGGTATTGGGACATATAGGGGTAATATACCTGAAGACATTTGTGCAGATTTAATTTGAATCTCTAACACTGTTAAATAAACTCCTCTGGTCTCCAGTGTGAGAGTAAACAGACCAAAATGAAAAAGCATTTCAGCTTTAAACAGTCTTCCTCATATCAGCATTTCAATTAATGACTAGTGTCATTCATGGGCTGTCACATTTCCATTCTTATCAGAAAGTGCTTGCAAGCCCCGTTTGCTTGCATATGCACAGATCAGTTCACAGGAATTGGTAAATGATTTTATTCATTTTTTTTGTGACGACAGAAAGTAAGAGAGCAGCTACATGTCGTTTCTTTTCCAGTACGCCTGTCTAGGCTGAGCAACTTTCTCTCTTCCTAGCACAACCCTTTCTTTGTTTAAGCAGTTTCTTTGTGTGGTTAATCATCAACATGCTTCATCTGTTTTCCATTCTCCTGCCTTCAGCCTAAGGCAATTACCTCAACCCAGCTGGGATAATGAAAGCAGAGGTTCTTCCTCAACCAATGAAATAGCTTAGTAATGATCACATGTCTTCTGAAATAAATGATTGTTTGCATAATACTAACCCTCAGGCCATAAATTAAGGCTGGATAGTGCAAAGAAGGACCCCAGGAAAAAATGAAATGGTTTGTATTCTGTTTAGTAAGCAAAGAATATCCAAATGTTGATACATCACTTATGTTTCCTTTTAATTTATGGAAAAGAGCTTTAAAATGGACACCGAGTCTCAGTTTAGTGAAACAATCACATAGAATTAGGGACTAAGAAATGAACACATCCCTTTTGTGGCCACTGGGAACAAATACATCATGAGAGCTTAAATGCTGATATATATTATTTTTTTCTAAGCAAAGAGATTTCAGTGCTAGAGGGACTGGAATAAAGAAAAATAAAAAGGGTAGGTTTCTTCACCCTGAAGTATTTGTGAAGACTGGCCAATAGTATCCAGATCCATCATTCTGTATAGCACTAGTTTGCCAGAAACTAGACCAGTGTGTCTCGTAGTATGTGTCAAGGAGAGGAAAACTTGAGAATGAGCTGTGGAATTGTAAAGTAAATGACTTGTGCAAATAAACAGCAATCAGACAATCTTTGTTCTTTCTGATACCTTCTGCAATTAATGTCATAATATTAGTTCTTGATACCTTCTAAAAGTTTCTTTTCTGTTAATTCTTTCATGTTTAAAAATAAGTGAATACTGAGGATCTTAAATTACAATCCTCTCATAGTGTTTAAATTACCTTTCAATGATTCTTGCTTGAACCTAGCAGAGGAAGGGGTTCAGCTGAAAACTTTTGAAATATGACTCTTGAAAGGAAACTAAACTTCAGAATCATAAGTTAGATTGATTTTCAGCATTCCAAGTCCTGTCATGTGGAAGCAATTTAATGGCCTAAATCTCAGATGGGGGCCAAAGGCAGAGCACCAGTGGAGGTGACTGCTGTCTCTGGTAGTTAGATGCAATAAAGGAAAAATCTTACTGTGAAAACTGCATGTTCTGCGCGATTTTCGTTTATTGGCAGGAGTCCAGTGTAATAAAAGCTATGAAACAGTCTGCTTATACTTAAATGCCTGTAAGTGCATATTTCTAAAAGACTTCTTTTTATTACATTACATTTTAATCTCTACAATCTTCTCTTTGGAATGATACCCTCCTCACAACCTCCATAATGTTTAATCCTGAGAACCCTTTTTGAGGATTTCTAAGAGTGGAAATAAGAGGAGGAATAACAGCTGGAGGAAACCAGACTGCTACATGTGTGAAGGAAATGCATGAGAGATGGAGAAAGAGTGAAGACAGTTTTCTCTGTTGAGCAATTTCCATGATTCGTCAGGATAGGGTAGTCATAGCTTGATTTGTCCTTTGAGGTACAGAGTATTTTATTTTCATTCATCTGAGGAGGAAGGAGTGCTTTGAAAAAGATGGTCTTGTAATTTAAAAATGTCTGGTGATCTGTACATCATAGTCTCAGATTACATGTTCTTTTGACTAGAGTATTATTATGAAGTCATATTTTTTATCTTTGCTGAGTAAGATATGCAAGCTCCAGCAATCTGAACAGAACACTGGTTCATCCTCTTAAAGTATAGCTTCAAACAGAGCATATTGTCAGAGATCAGCTCAATGCTTAGAGGATATTATTAAATGGGTGCCCAACTTTGTTTCTTTTCCGGGAAATTCAAACCCCTACTGTCCAGGAAAATGTCCAAACCACCACAAAAACTTTTTAATGCTGTATCACTGCATCAGCCTCAGATGAAAAAAGTTGATGAGAGGACGCACTTGAGAATATATCTCAACACTGTATTTATAGTGTCCTTTTGGAAGTAGCAGCCTGTTGACAGATTCTGTCTCTATCCTGACACTACTTCTTATATGAAGAGACTTTCTGAAATTAATTAATTATTTTATTACATGATCACTGATATAATCACTATTGGAATGTTATCTTATTGACAGTCAGTGAAAAATCTTGATAAAGGCTTTGGAGAAAATCACCATGATTTATAATGTTGATCCCAAAGATCACAATCTATTCTTCTTATCAAAAAGAAGGTTAAGTAGTGCTGTGATTTACTCAGAGCAGTAACAATTTCAAAAGCGAGGTTTTGTAAGCCCTATGGATTCTGTCTGATGCTATGAAGGTCCACAATTATAAATACTTGCTGCTGGTGGACTCCATTATTTGGTATTACAATCAAGTTTTGGGAGCAACATGGAATGTAGGTGGCTGCTGGTCAGGTTGGAAACACCTTGAAAGAATGGGAAGTAGAAACTCAGTGAAATTATTTTTGGTCAATATCTCTAGGGTGGCTAGGATTTGGGGAAAAAATAAAAATAAAAATAGGCATTTCCACAAGGATCTGAACAAAAGAAGACAACATGTAGTAAAGCCTTTCAAAAATAATGTGCCTAAAGAGTCAGAGAATGTATATACAAGCCACTAACATTTGGAGAGGTGTGAAGATAAAGACAGTTCCTTTTGTAGTCTGAAGAGTGTGGATTGAACAGTGAGATCAACTAACGAAAAAGTATATTTTTGCCTCAGGATACACCAATTCTAGCTTCATAGTGATTCAGAGGAGAAACTTGAAGCTGCAGGAAAAATATCTGGGTGCTTTAGAGTCTCCAGAGAAAACACAATGGTAATTTTAGAGTTGTGAGGACCCTGAAGTAGGAAGTATAGCTTTCCATTATTTTCTGCATCATTGCTATTAAAAAATAAGGAGTCACCATGCATATATACTGCTATACACCGTGTGTCTCTCTTCAAGTTCAGTTCTGTATGGCTACGAAGGATGAAGCTTTGAAGTCAGAGTGCCCTGGAAGTCCCTACAATGGTGTCCTAGGAAAGATTGTATGCATGCTCTAGTATTTCCCAAGGAAATAGAACTGGCTTCAAGTGCATGGGAGAAAGGGCAGCACAATGTGTACTAACCCTGTGCTTGGGAAGTATGTTAAAGTGACTAGGGAGCTAGTAATTTTTAAAGTTTGATCTGTCACAAGAAAGTATAAGGTCTCATTATGGTGAGAAAGGAACACAGTGATGTGATAACTCTGTGGCTGAGTCCAGCTCCCAGGTTTCAGGAACAGACCTTTGGCAGGCAACGGTACTGCAAAATCCAGTTTAAGGCTCAGATTTGAAGCTTGATAAGTTCAGCCTAGAAGTAAAGTTCAACATTTTTAATAGAGGATAACATAAAAACAAAAGAAGATATTTCTTTGCAATTATGGTTAGCAATAGTAACATCTTTCTAAAAAAGAAGCCTTTGTTCTGTTCAAGTGATCTTTTCTTGCCTTTAAGTCTGTAATGTTAGAACTAAAAGGTGAAAAATGGTAGTGCTGTGATTGCTATTTGTTGATGTTCTGCTTACTGCTAATAGGAAGCACAGGTTTTGATGAAATAGCCAGTAAATTTTGCTCTAAAAGCCATTTTCTTATTCTATTATCTTTAGCACCTGGAACAGCATATTAATAATAGTAGTATGTTGCTTGTCATAGTTACTTGCTTTGCAGGAGCAAGTAAATTCTGGTGTTAAATTCTCAGGCAAACTCTGTAGGAAATGGGATAATGGCATTCATGTCATTAAAGAGCCTAGTGGAGAGGAACAGGAAAAAAAATGACAGCACCAGCATTTTTCAAAAAATGTGGAAATTACCACTTTTGGTTAAGAATATATTCATCAAAATAGAATTGGCTTCCTGATAGATACAGACTCATATGTCCTTATACGCTGGTAGAGTATGACAGGCTCTTGTTTTTAAAATGTCAGTAACAGTTCATTTTCCTGGAGTTTGAATGGGTGTTTGCACACTTTTTGTGCCATTGCTGAAAGCTAACTGTGTTATAACAAACCTATTTTGCCATCACAATTACAAGTTTGTCTCTCTATATCTTATTGATTACTTTTCCGATGAGCATTTCAGGACAACTTGTACCATCAGGCACCTTTTTAATAAACCAACAAAGATAAAATCTTTATATTTTTTTTTACCACCATGTAGAACTGCGTCACTTAGTAGACAAGGTGCTTAGAGTAATCAAGCCACGTATCCTCTAAGCATTTGACGTAACTACGTGGCTAGTTCTGGTCTCAGAAGGATATGGATAGCAAGTCCCTTGTAAAACAGAAGAAATGAGCTTGCTATTCTGTCATGTTTGTTTTATCACTGGGGAACCTTGAACTACATTTCCCCCATTATACAGGGAATAAAATGTACATCTAAACAATGACCTTTGTAATGTTCTATTGTGTGCAAATTGATGTCATTTTGGAACCCTGTTACTTTTTGCAAATCTGGGTCTTGGTCACAGATGGCTGAACCCCTGGGTCTGAGGTTACAATGAGGTGTATTATGCTGGGGAAGTTAACACTGGAAAATTAATCCCTTGAGGATTTTAAAGCCCTCTACATTAAATGGGGAAGTTCTATTTTGTCAAGCTGTAAACACTCTGAGCAAAGCGACATGTTCCAGCATGCAGTTTTCAAAGCAAAACCCTGACCTGACTGAAGGCCGTGGGAGGCCTGCCATGAAGGTCACTGCAGATGAGGCTGGGAGTCCTCATTAAAGAAGAGGGGCTTGAATCCTGCTGTCCCTGTGTCATTTTTCTTTATTCCTTGCTCTGGAAAAATCCACTCAACACTGATGACTTACTCAGCTTGTAAATCTATAAATAGGAAGAAGATATTTGTTCATAATTACAAAAGTTAACATGTCCTGTGCTTGTGTGTGTATGTCTGTGTGCCTGCATGATCTGAGAAACTGAAGTAGCAATTGAATGGACACTTCATGGATCAGAACTCCCATAGCCATCATGAGGCATGACCCAGAGTGTCCCCTTTTCTCCAGATCATGAGCTGCTGGCACATACTGACCTACTTCTCAATGGCAGTTGCTTAAAAACGCAATGACAGAAAAACACATTATCAAATGTGAAAGTGTCTAGAGCAGTAGTTTTCAGGCTGTGGGCTGCAAAAGCATGGGGGACTGGAGTCTGCTTTTAAGGGGTCAGTGATAAGTGACAAATGAAAGCAAATTTGCTAATGCTTTACAATTGACATCAATAGGAAATTGGTTCATCTTCCCACTGGGAATGTTTCTGGAGTTTATAAATCAGAGGGATTTTGAAAACTGCTGAACTAGAAGACAAAAGAGAGAGCTAAGGCAGGAAAGTAAAGATTAATAACGTATTTCAGAAAAAATACAAGCATGACTTTTACTTCTTGGGCTGTGTGTTAACCTAGAACAGAGAACAAAAAACCCCCAAAGTCTCTTTTTTGCAGGACAGACAAAATTTCTTCAAATCTATGTCCATGTGGAGCAGCCAAAGCTGTCCTTTTCTAGATTGGTAGGGTTGTTATTATGGTATTTTCTGGGTCCTTCAGAAGAAAACAGCACAGCAAATACTTTGGCTCATTTCACGTATTATCACAACTGTAATTATATGTATGGTAGTATTGCAAGTAATTACATTTGGTTCTTTCTTTCTACATGAATATACACACATCTTCCAGAAAGAGCATCCTGGTTTTATGCAAGAGTGTAATTTCTTTGTAGGGAATGGAGCTCATTTCTCCTGTTTGACCTACCTGTTTCATTGCCATCCTTCTTGCACAGCAGATTGTAGCATTTACTGAGCCTTGAGGCAAGTCTCTCAAATAGAGGCCAAACACTGCAATTTATCTGATGCCTTGGTCTCCATTGCAACACATATTTTGGTGATACTGATCTCTTGTTTTTATGGTATATCTTAAAATAAATATTCAGGATATTTGCAATGTCTTGTCTGCCAGGCTTTCCTGTTGCTTCGTGAATAAACTGCTTCTTGATGTGACTTACATGATTCTGCCCTTCTTTTTCTAGGTATGTGCAGAGAGAAGTAACCTGCATGTACCATGGGCAGTTTCCAGATCCATTTCTTAAAATGACACCCACCTTTCTTGTCAGAGTTGGAGTCAGTCAGTCTGTTTCCTAAACAGGTGCTGTGAAAGTTGAGGAAGGACCACATCTGTTTTGACTAGAGCACTGTATTTTCTGGTCAGAGGCAATGTTCTGTGCTCTCAAGAATGCAAATAAAGTTCAGTGGGTGTAGAAACGGTATTTTCAGAGGCCAGATGACTCTGGACTGCATCATGCTTATATTACTTTCTACTGGTATGAATGAAGCAAATATAGAACATCCTGCTGACACCAGTGGTATTCCTACTGATAATGTAACATGAACATTGTGTGAAGGTCAGTGAAAAATGATTCACCCAGAGGTGCATCACATTTTAAAGTGCTCAGATGGTGAAAGCAACATGCATGTTTCTAGGTAGGATAGGTCCAGGACAATTCTGTTTGTGAGAAACCTTAGGTTTTTATCTTGTAGACTTCTGAGACAGGTAACATACATATTATCATAATTGTACTGTATATTTTTATAGCATTAAATATCATGATAACAAGCTCTGCAATGCAAACATTAACTAATAGTTGTTCAGTGTTCAGTATTTGTTTTAAATATCCAGTTGTTTGTTCAGACAGATCAAGATCTCAGAGTTAAACCCTTTGGCCTCAGATGCAAGACAGATGGGAATGAAAGGAATCAAAGTGGATCCATACCAATATTTTATTCCAACCTGGCTCCTTTCAAGCATGCAGCTCAGCCATAACATAACATACATTAGGAAAAAGTTCTTTAATATGAGGGTGATAGGTCACTGGAATAGGTTTCCCAGAGAAGTGGTGGAGGCTCCATCCCTGGAGACATTCAAGGCCAGGTTTGATGATGCTCTGAGCAGTCTGACCTTATTGGAGATGTCTCTGCTTATTGCAGAGGGGTTGGACTAGATGACCTTTAGAGGTTCCTTCCAACCCAATACATACATTCTATGATTCTATGTCCTCTTATTTGGGACAGAGACCTGCTGTAGAGAGCTCACCAGCATTTTTTCACATCAAGAAAAATGGAATATGTGTAACTTTCCCTTTAAAAACTCAATGAATTACTCATGTATTCCCATTTTTATGAGACCTAATGATTGACAGTACAGATGATCTATAGTGGAATTGAATTATCATTAGAAAAGTAATAATGAAAATGACACATGCTTCATTCTTTTTCTGGTTTCTTCTTTTGAGTGTGTTTCATTAGTCACGTCTCTTTACTTGAGTGGTGTAAGCGAGGTTTTAGAGACAGTATTACTTGGAGAGAATGAGTTGGTATTTCATCCAAGGCTGAAATACCATCAGTTTGTTTAAGGTCCTTGGTTGCCAACAAAATGCCTGACTTTCAGAACAAGAAGGTGCCTGACTATCAAATAGTGGGCTGAAACTTTAAACACTGACTTACTTCCCAACAAGGCATTTTTAAATAGATATAACCACTAAGACAGAATACATATGGAGCTCAACATTGCTTTAGAAAAAGTAATTTCTATAAACACAATTATTTTGGCTCTAGATATGTCTAAGTTTGCTCAGCCCAAAAGAGGAATTTATTTGTTGTTTTCTGCTACCTAAAGAGAAGATATATCTAGGCTCTTTTTGGAGGTACACAGCAGAAGCTCAAGTGTCACCAGACACAAGGTTCATTAGGGAAATTGCTACTGGAAATTCTTCAGAATATAAGTAGTCAAACACAGTAACAGGCTTCTCAGAGAGCTTATGGAATTTCCACCCTTGAAGCTGAACAACGATGGAGCCCACCCCATCTGGACAAAGTCCTGAGCAACCTGATTTAACTTTAATCCTGTTCTTATTTTGAGCAAAGTATTGGACTTAGGCCTCTGGAGGTTCCTTCCAACCTAAATTAACCCATGATTCTCTGAGGACATATTTTATCTTGATATATATGGCATTTTTTTGAATCAACACAATGATGAGCATATGATTTCTGAACATTTTTTCTTCCAGGGTCAGTTCATACAGCTCCCCAAAATGCTACAGAAAGAGCAGATTACATGGTTTACATGCTGCTAAAGTAACCCTTAATTAATTGACAGACAATGCCTCAGGGCTGAGCTTTTTTTTTTTTTTTTTTACCTTGATCCTTCTATGTCTTTAAAGTGGCTTTCATCCTGATTATGAAAACAACTGCTTCCTACCTAGACTCAGCTTTTTCCTCCTTTAATTACAAAGAACCAAGAGAAACTGAAAATATTCTCCTTCCTTTTAAAAATATCAAGTTTACATTGATCTGTAACACTACCTACAAAGGTACATAAAGTGGAGATTCTAAACCAAGAACAACCCAAAACTGCTGTTTTGCAAAGCACCCTGCACTGAAAGCAATTATATGCAGAAAAAATCCACTTCAGAGCGAATTCTTATCAAAGGAAATGTGTTTCTTGAACTCTTAAGTAACTAAAATGAGAAAGAAAAATGATATTGTCATGGGTTTTTGTCCTCACAGATCACCCTCCATGTGCTTGGGAGATTTAGTGAATTAATTGGGAATCACCCTGTACTTCTGCTTCCTGTTAAGTGATGCATTGGCTGTGTCATTTAGGGATTTTTCCTGAATGTCACTAGCTTAAGTACTATCTCTGAGATCGACATGATGATCAATTATTCCTCAAAAGGTGAAAGTGAAGACAACTCTTGGGACTACTCACATTAATATGGATAACTGGCCACCTGGGGTTTTTTTATATTAAAGTTAACATGAAGAAAGTATCTCAGGTCTGGGCAGTCAGCTCTCAAGTTGTAACCTTCAGGAACAAGTTGTGAAAGAACAGCTTCATACATGAGTTCTGCACATTTAAAGCAAGGAGAGTATGATAGAAAACATACATTCAAAACACTGGTCTATTTTAAGAATTTGTTTTTAAGAATACCCCTTAAATTAAAACAAACAAACAAACAAAACCCAAACCAAATCAAACCAAAACAAATACAAAACCAAAAACCCCCAAAACCAAAACCAAAGCAAACAACATAGAAAAGCCTATATATCTGAATAAAGGGCTCTCACAAGGTATTACCAGGCAAATGCAACACAGCCCTCAATATTCTCCAACTATTGGCTTTCCTCTTGGGAATTCCACATTTCAAGATTTAGCCTTTGAACTAGAACAAGTTTTGCTGCATTTTTTGTCTCAACACATCAATGGAGCTTTAAACTGTATGCTTCAGGAGGCTGTTTCTATTTTGTGTCTTGTTCAGGGCTGCAGCAGGGTGCCCAATTGTGTGCTTAAGTGCATATTTCACAATGCCAAAGGCAAAAAAAGTAAAGTTCATTAAGGCACTGCTAAGTGGAAGTTAAATAGAGATTCTCTAGTACTAGTTTTCAATATGCATTTTCAACAGATGTTGGGAGGCGAAAACTGGTTCTCCTGTGTAGAAAGTGGTTCTTGGCTGCTGGAAAAGCCATTTTACCTATAAAAAAGGGCAATTCCTGAAACTCATTGTTATGAAGAAGAGTTTTAAACATGTTAAAGATGTTAAAAATATGATAATTAGATTGAATTCTTAAAAGATACAGAAGAGTTTTCTAATGAAATATGTATAGGATGTCAGAAGAGAAAAATTAAAGCTGTTTTTCAGTTACATTATTTTATTGTTCCTGGTTTAGTTTGTGCCTTATTTAAGCTTTATGCACTCAGACTTTGAGGAGAGGGAAATTTGCTTGAATGCTGCTTTTGTATCTGATATTTCCCTGATAAGTTTATTCATGCCTTATCTTTGTGAGAGCTGAGGTAGAATTAAAAATATAGTGAGCTCAGTGAGAAAAGAAATAACAGGAAGAGATCTATCAAACCTGGCAATTTTTTGCACATTTAGCAGCCAGACTAACCAGTTCAGAAAGTCACATGACCATTTCCACCCCTGAAAGAAGAGTATTTCCCTGAAGAAATTAGAGAAATTAAGCATCTTTCTTATTTTACATTTGGGAAGCCTTTTTGTGCATGCTATGATGAAAGCCCTGGCTGGTTTGGTGCAGCAAGGGAGCATACATATCAACATACCAGAGACTGCATTTGTTACACTGCCTTCTTGTTACACTACTTCTTGCCTATGCCTGTCTTTTGGCTGTGTACTCTTCTGCTTTAGTGAAAATTACTCCTGATTTTTAATAGGTGAGATCAAAATTAGGTCATCTAAACATAACATAGTCTCTAAGGAGTTGTAAATTGGTTGACTGTCATACAAAGTACTTAGAGTAGCAGACACTTCTCTTGGGCCATGTGGTTTCTGCTTCAATAAAGAAGCAGAGGAAACAAGGGCTAGGAAAGAGGCTGAAAAAGGTACAGAAAGATGGAGCTAATGTCTCCTTTTTCATCAGGCCAAAGATTTTTTTTGATCTTGTCTTTGAAATAACCAGTTTTGAACCCTTAAGATTTGTGGTAAACTTCTGTTATGAAGTAGGTATCGTTTCCCCCTTTTTATTTGCACCCCAAGCCATAAAACATCTTGGTGAAAAAAACAAACAAAGCAAAAACAAACAGTCTAAATGTCTGGGCTTCACAGCTCAGAGAAAAGTAAAAACTCCAGGTAAAGCACAGTCCAAACTTGGCAGGAGTATCAATAAAACCTGTGAGAAGGAGTGAGGCAAAAGGCAAGCATCATATTGCACAGAAGAAAGTCAGATTTCAAATTAAAATGCTTACCAGATGATTGAGACATTTTATCTGAAAGTTTCACTAAACATGTCCACTGAAAAGTATCAGCTGTGTCTATAGTGGCTGGTGTGAAACAAAGAAACATCTGTTATGTATATGTTTGGGACACATAAGAAGACTTGGAGCCAAGACTAAGGGTCAGGAATGCTATATATACATATATGGCATAAAATGCTTTTCTCGCATATAAGCATAGCTAATGTTCTGGTACTTTGATAACATCCCCTGCAGTGAAATTACCACCTTGGGTGAGTTTGCAGTGCCTTCACTCTGAATACACAGAAGTACAAGGTAGCCCAGTGCTAAATCAGCCTGGTTAAAAAGAAGACCTCATCCAGCCATGAGCACAAGCATATCTATATCTGAATAGAATTAGCTACACACTGAGCTTTGGACTCAGTCTAGTATAAAAAACTACAAGAGCTGACTCTTCACCCCATTAAACTTGTGACTGTAACAACCATGATCTGAAGAATCTAGAAACACAATTACCTCAACATTTAAAGAACAAGCTATTAATGATTTTACTAAAAAAACAGTAGCATAAACATAAATGAGGCTCTGAGCAGACTGACCTAGTTGGAGATGTCTGTGCTTATTGTAGGGGGTTGGACTAGATGACCTTTAGAGGTCCCTTCCAACCTGTAATGGTTTAGAGTCAGGGCGGCCCCTTAGACCTATAACAGATGCTCTCTGTTAACCCCCCTCCCTCCCCAAAGGGGAAGAGAAAAGGAATAAGGAAGAGAGATTAGAAAAGGAAACCAGAACAGGTTTAATGATAATAATGATAATAATAAAAATAAAATAGAATATATACAAATCTATACAAAACCAGTATAGAACCCAATCCCCCTGATTGTAATTACATCACTGTCACCACTGATGCTGTAAAGCAGGCACCGGGGGGCCCAACCTGGGCCCCACAGCAGCTGGGAGATGTGTTCAGGAGCTGGATTCTGCTACTGGATTCAGGAACACAGGATCGGAGGCAGGATGGACAGAGTCCTCCTTGGATGCTCTGAGGAAGCAGCCCAAGAGGGGAGAAGATCCCAGGAAAAAAGCCTATAGACCCTTTGGATCCTTCTGCTTTACACCCAATATGACGTCTATGGGCTGGGATACCTCGCTGGTCAGTTTGGGGTCACCTGCCTTGTCCACTCCTCCCTGCAGGTGCAGCCATTCACTTTCCTGCACCCCCAGTGTGGTACACAAGATCCAGCAGTGGCCTTGGTCTGCACACCAATCCTTGGTAGTAACTCTAAACATGGGGTGTTCTCACTGCTTGCAGCAGACACTGCCTGTGAAAACAGGCTGCTGACTTCAGAAAGTGCAGTTAGAAGAGCTGAACTGAAAAGTAAAATCACTGAACAGAATTAGTTCTGTTCTCACTTGAACCAGGACACAACTCAATACATTCTATGATTCTATGATTCTACTGACAGTTAACAACTGTTTGCTTTATTTGAAAGCAGAACAAGATGGATGCACACAAACATACACAGGGTTTCATGCTGCCTGTAATATTTCAGGTTTCACATACTTTGTTTTGGGTTTTCCCCTCCAGCGAGCTCTGCATCCACTTCTTGGAAATATTGAGAAAGAATGAAATTTGTGGAATGAAAGAAAATGGAATTTTAAGTTTTGTTGATATGTGTTTAGCCTGGCTAAAGTTCAACCTAACTTTCTTAGAAGATACACTTCAAAATATTTTTATAGCTAAGTTGTCTTGAACAGATTGACCAGCCAAAATAAAAGGCCTGCAGTAAGACAACGTGATTTTCTTACTGAGCTTTGTGTCAAGGTTGTATTAGTGGCATAGCAGAGAAGAACTATAAGAAAATGAAATCATCAAGGGGAATCAAAAAGCTTTAGGGAACTAGAGGATGGTTGGTTATTGAGACACCTTATGAGCTTGCACACAGCAAAGCCAGCCTTGTTCTGCAAAGGTGAAAAGGATAGGCAGAGAGTGTCTTGTTGAAAGGAGACATGAACAAGGAAAAGAGTGATTCCCTAAACAGTACATCTCACAAAATTTTATCCCCTTTTCCCCTGAGATGCCAGGGCAAAAGGTTAATAGCTGAGGATGATGTGGGTCCATAGCACAGCTCAGTCTGTTTAATTATTTCTACAGGACTATCTCACTGTAGAGAGCCAAAACCTGCAGCACTTCTGCTACTAGCCACTATCTTCAGAAACGATTACCCAGATCTGGCTAATGTCTTCAAAACCAGTATGGTTTGCCAACAGTGACACATACAGGAATGGTGAGAATAAACAGCAGTGTAGCAAGGGATCATGTCTAATTGAGCCATTTGATGTGTAAAACATTGAAAAGCGGGAAATAAACCAAATCTTAATCTGTGCAATGATTCGTGTGAATGACAGCTGTTCTATCTGGATCTGAGGCCAAGCAAATTAATCCATGGAGAAGAGGTCTTGCTGCCTCCTTAAGCACAAATCTTAGAGGACTGAATGAAACAAAACTAGTGTTACAGGGCAGTAATAGCCTTTTTACCTGAATGGCAGTGGTATAACCAGTGACTGCTTGGTTACGAGCTAGCTTGTTATCTAAAAAAGGAAGACATCTGTGTTTCCCATGGAAATCACTTTACTGTGGAAACTCCTCCTCTATTTTCACAAATGTGTTTAGTACATGCTCACAGATGTCTTTAGAAAAGCATTTCCTTCCTGAGAACCAGGGAGATCAGCAGCATAAGGAAAGAACATTTGGTAAAGTCTTAGCCCCAGGGGGTATGCAGATTGGACTTTGTTCATCATTTTTCTAGATATACGACTCTTCCCATGGAAACAAGTTGGATTTAGGAGAAAGAAGGTTTTGTATTAAAATTTCAGAATGGACCATGTTCTGAAATCCAGGACATATCTACATGTAGCCTTTAACTACAGTGCAGAATAATCTTTTTGGAAACAGTAGAGTAAGATCAGTGAACCTGACAAATATATATTAGAGGAAGCAGCAGTACTCTGAAGAAGGTTCATCTATGAAGAAACTCCTTCTACTATGCAGAAAAGAGAAAATGCATCTCTTCCAAAGCTTCTACAGTAAAAGCTCATAAAAAATTGTTGGTACTGCCTTTACAAATGGGATTTACCAATTTGTTTTAAACAGTAAGTCTTTGGTTTTGGCACAGCTTGAACAGTTCATGTGTCTCAAGACCTGAGCACAGCCAGGGGCAGTCCTTCCGAGCCTTGAAACCCTGTGAGGGAGCACAGGCACTTCGTCAGCACCACTGCTCAGCACACTGGCATCCACATGTGAAGGAGGAGGTTAGCATCTTTAGAGGCATAACTGCTCAAATTAAAGGTTTCAGGCATGTGGAGGAGGACAGCACCTTTCCACATATAACTACTTAAGTCAAAAGGTGTTGTAATGATCATGTACATATTGGTATTTCTTAAGGTTTGTCATCAGATGAAGTTCAAACAGATTTTTCTTTGAGGCAGATAGGTGGTATACTATTTTTTTTTACCATGGATGATTTACATTATCTAGCACAGAGACTATTGTTATAAAATATTTAGGCATTTATCATTCATGTTGATCAATATTAATTCAATCCAGTATCCATGTTAGCCAAGTCACAGCAGAAGATTCTCTCTCATTCATTCAGTTCTCAAATGCTCAAGTGAGAAAAACTCATTGACCAAGAGTAGAGAGATAAAATTTACTTTTTATTTAAACATATATCATATGTTAGATAAGCAATATATTGTATTCACGTTGGTGAAACAAAAAACAGTGAACACACCATATGTGTGTGAATTTGTAAGTTATATTCTTTATATGCCAAAATAATTCTTCCTTTAGACCTCATCTAAATCTCCAGGGACTGGATTTTACTTTCGCCAACTTGAGGTAGAAGCTGCAAAGTGGAGAGAGCATGACAGCAAATTTGCCATCTAGGTTGGTAGTTTGTATTAATGCAGCTATGATAGTAGTGAATTACAGGATCTCATTTTGGACAGTGTATAAACACCCATTGGATAAAGAATAAGATATCATTTAATTTGCATTTACAAGTTAAGCCAGAGACTTAACTTTACATAGCTTTTAAGATACCATATATTACCAATATATATAAAGAGGTGGATTAAAATTTTGCAGCAGAATAGTAGACATTCCTGTGCAGGACACTTCAGTGTAATTTATGGGTATTTAATATACTTCCAGAGGGAAAAATTATGTATACTACTTTTGTGAGCATGCACCAATCATACCAAGAACCCCAAAGTCATTATAAACTAGATTTATAGTAAAATAGTTTAATATTGCTACTGAAAAAATGAAGAGTTCATGGAAAGGAAAAATACAAAACATATGCTTGAAAAAATAGCACTGGTAGAGAGTAACAGTATAAAATCTTGTCCATAACATCCTTAATGTCTGTAAACTGCATCTGGCAACATGAAAAATTTCAAACTAGAGTATGTCAGGTTTATGAGGTGTGGAAGGACATGTCCCTTACCCTTATGTAAAATAATTGGCAATAAAGATGCTTAAAGCATTCCTGAGATGATCTGAAATTGAGAAAGTTATGCCATGACTGGATTTTATAAGAAAGTAGGTGGGTCTTTTCTGTCCTCTTCAAAATCTGTCATTAGTTGCTATCAATTCTAATGTTTCTGCAGTGCCACTGTCTGGAGCATCTATGTGCCAAGGTAACTTCAGCAGTATGAGAATGCTACTCAAGTGATTTGATATTTATGGCATGAATCGCATGTAGCTTTCAGAAATGTTTAAAGACACAGAATGATAAAACACTATGAAAGCAGTTACTCCAAAAATCTGCGATTGTGACTTTTTCTTTCTGCCCTTAAAAGAACAAAGCATCACCATTTTGTTGTACATGTATATAAAAAATTTTTTTGTTTGTTTTCCTTTGTCTATGTTTTGCAGTTTCTGGCAGTACATTGTTACATGACCAGTTAAGCCTTTATTTTACTTCAGGAATGTGTCATTCCTGATTTATGAAAAGTTTAGTCCATCCTCTGAGAAAGAAAA
>JANHGN010006170.1:0-17358 GCA_024605025.1 Megaceryle maxima
GTAAGATATGTATATATATATAGAAAATACATGAAAGTGAAAACATTTCCTCTGTACCCAAGCAAACACACCTAGCTGTTCCCAGTCTCTGATTACCAACAACAAGTGCTTTTGCAGAACACCTCTTCTCTCAGTCAGGACAATTTTACATACAAGAAATTTTAATGTTTTCACTTTAATCAAACCTACCGTTTGACAACCTTAATTGCACTTCATGGAATTTTTTTAGTTGATATTGCCACCTAGTGGCTTCTTTCAACAATATTAAGTATTCATAAAAAAACCAGCATGAGAACATCAATGGCTACAGTAATTTTGAGAAAACCCATCAAATACTTTTTTTTAATCAATTAAAAAAAAATAAATCTAATACTGCTGTATACCCATGACAAAGGAAATTGCCAGGGACTGTTTACAGAAGTACGCCAAAGATAGTGCATTAATTTTATTTCTATGGGCAGAATAGAACAGTATCATCAAATAATTGGTTTATGTTATGTAATAATCAAATATTGTATAATTCTCCAAACACAATTTCAGAGAACAAGTATCATTACTAAAAATCTATTTTTAAAGCTTCTTTCTTTCACTTTCTTAAATACAAAATATAGAAGAATATTAGAGAAGAATATTTCCCATCTTCCTAGTTTTTAGTTTACTGTAGGTTTGCTGTTTTATGTTTAATGACAAGATGATCTAAGTACCCTAAATACAGGAAATAAAATGCAGAACAAGTCCTAGTTTACCTAATATAAGAGAAAACAACTTTCAAAACATTTCTGCTAGCAGGTTTGGCTTAGTTGTAAAAGAAAAGTGATAAACTAGACAAGAAGTTCTTGGTAATTATGCAGCTTTTCCATTGCTATTACATTCTGATCTAAACCAA
The DNA here is from genome assembly GCA_024605025.1 of Megaceryle maxima. Taxonomy (NCBI): domain Eukaryota; kingdom Metazoa; phylum Chordata; class Aves; order Coraciiformes; family Cerylidae; genus Megaceryle; species Megaceryle maxima. Next base: position 887 of record JANHGN010006170.1, read on the forward strand.
CATACACAAATAAGAAAGTCCTACAGTTACAGATAGCCCTATTCCTTGTTCAAATTACAGTTATCTTCCCTATCTTGTGGAAACCCAGATGCTCATTATGTAGCATTAGTAACAGCTAACTGACAAGATTTTATATCACTTTAATCCTTTCTGCTTCTATGTCCCAATTTCTAATAGGAAAAAAAAAATATTAATGAAAAAATTGTCATTTTCAAACAGCGTGCAACATTGTTTCCAAAAAGCTAAACTGTAGTAATTTTAGTATTGCTGGAAATAAAAAATGCATGCAAAAATCAGTGATCAATTTTGAACAAATACTATTATTTTCCACAAGTAACTTGCTTTAAAATCCTGTTTTCTTCTATAAGGCAAATACAACTCCCATCTTTCTTTTTACTTTGCAGCTTAAAAAACAGAGCTTATGTAATTTTTGTGTGCCTCTCCAACTTTTTTTTAAATAATATTTGCCCATTTTAACATTTGAAAAAGTGGATGGAGAACTCTGAGCTATTAAAATTTTTAAAAAAAAAACCTAACACTATTAGTATGTCTTAGAGGGAAAGTCAGAGTAGTCCAGCTTTCACATTTTCCATCTAGTTTGTCTAGCTGCTGAGGGTCTGTTGCCAGCTGACCAACAAGCCCAGACTGAACTTCATACCAGTCACAACAATCACTGCCCATCTTTCCCAGCTAACACATCATACAATGATACGTAGTAGCTACAGAACCTCAGATCCTTATGTAGGTGGCTATCGATTTCAGCAAGGGGGGTTCAGTACAGCACTAGGTAGGTTTAAGAGACAAGGAAAAGCAATGTTTATTGAAGAGGGACCACTGAAGAATCGGAGAGAGCAAAGGCACTGACACTTCATTTAGTGGGCGTGGGAAGAGAAGTGAACACATTTGGGACTTGTGGTGGACAGTAGAGAGGAATAGCCACAGCACATGTAAAAGAGAGCCAAGGCTATTGTGGTGGTGATATAGGTGATGTTGGATATAAATACACATGGAATCAAAATTTTTAATACAGCTTCTCTAACTTACACAATACTCTGAAATACTGAATTACTTGCTTTATATTCACTTTCCTTTATCTGCATTACCTGCTTTAATATTTATCTAATTGGTATTATTATAGCATATCTCATAAATATATATATATTTACATGTATATATATAAAACAGAGATGGGCTATTATTACAGATTTTTTTTTTTTTGCCTTAACATATTTAAGATAAAAATGCTACTGATGCCATAGTCAGGAAAGAAAAAACAATTGCTTTTTTTCCCCTCAACCTTGATGATATATATAGACTAGAAGGTCTTTTGCTTATATCATTCTCTAAAATACTCCATATATCTCTCCATTAATTCCTGTCACTGTTTTTTTTTTAATCTACTTCAGAACACAGAGTATTTTTATAATGAAGAACACACCTTGAAAAGGCATTCAAGCCCTTTCAACTTTTTCAGCAAAAATGTGCATTCAATATACAATACTACATAGCTTTGTCCCCCTTCTACATTAAAGCCTCTAGATTTCTTTCATGATGGCAGGTACTTTTGAGAGAAGAAATAAGTTTTCTAGTGAAGTGTTGAATGTTAAATGTAAATAAAAGCTACTCTGCAAACCACCAATATTTTAAGATACTACTTTAACAAAATTCAACCTTCAGAGGTCTTTACATAGCCTATTTGCAAATGAGAACTTTCCCAGCAGCCAGAATTTTCCCACTACTTTCTACCGCAGTTCCTGGCAAGGAAATAATTTTAAATGTTAATAAAATTAAGACCACATAGACTTCCAGTAAAAATAAAGGAGACTGTGTTTGAATTTTAACTCAAATCTAATCCCCTTAATTTTTTTTCAAATGTCCCCTTTCTCCAATACAATTTCTGCTTGCAAATATTCACTGGGACGTGCCAAGTACCATCTTCTGTATTCCAATGTGATGCATTTTCCTGGAAAAAGGTCCATAATGCCACTTCACTTATGAATTGCCAGATCAGCACTAAATTTATGCCTTGTCACTTCCAACCTGCCTCTTGAAAGCTTTGAACACCCGAGCAGCAGCAGGTTCAGAGCATAGCAGCAATTTTACAAATTCAGCATATATGTATCCAGGTTACCTGAACAAAGAGTGACTGCTCCTCACCAGAGACCTAACAAAGCAAAAGCTTGCAGCCCATAAATATGGTGTTGTCATTATTGTGAGACATGGGCTTCGTGTCAAGCTCTTGACACAAGCATTGGGACTTTCCAAGCTATGTCTGAATGTGCCCTGGCCTGCCTGGAGATTTGTTTTAGCATCAAACAGCAACAACCTACAGATCAAATTACTGTAATCTAATTTATCTACTACTTAGCTTTGCATAGTTGTGCCATGTAGCACCTATACATGCATCTGGAACTAAAACAGCAATAATAATTATTCTGTGTAAAGTGGAATGCTGGAATAAAAGCAGCATAAGGGGGTAAAGAAATGGAACAGCTATAGAGGACTAGAAAGTCACAGGATTATACAGAGGCTTGAGGCTACAAGCATCTCAGCAACAGTCAGTTGCTCGCTGCAGGACTGCAACTGGGAGCTGAGCAAAGCCACTCACAGAAGGAACAAAGAATAAGGATCAAACATATGTGAAATACACCATTACATAGTAAATCTGGATGGATTGACACGGATTGTAACATGGATTTACAAGGCAGCACAGAAAGAAAAACTTGTAGAAACATACAAAAATTATCCAAATGGATTTCAGAACGAGAAGATGTACCAACATCAACCCCAGAGACCTCCCAGTGGGGGGAATCAGGAGGCAGATGATTGGCAATATCCCTTCCTTCCTCCCAAATAAAATCATCCATATTAGAAGGGTGGACAGAGCACCAGAAAAAGAGCAGATACTTACAAAGTTTGTGCGTTTATCATTTTGATTGTACTTGAAACAAATCTTAGTTGAGTTACAGCGATACTATCAGCAATTCTTTGACTGAACCATTAAGATTTTCACTATACTAACTGCAAATTCTTGACTGCAAACAGTGATCATTCCTTTTGCTTAAAACAAAAATTTTGAGCGTAACAAATTCAAGCAACCTGTCTGAAACTTGGATTTAAGAAAGCGGTGAGAAGAGATTGATTTGGAAGAAGAGCAGGTACAGATAAATCCATTAGTAGCTATTTAGCACGAATAGAAACACACAGATCCAAGCTGCATTAGAACAATACTTCAGCAGCTGCTGGGTGAGGATCATGCTGCAAACATGGGAGATAAGCAGTGAAGTAGTTCAGGCTGAGAAAGCATATAGCTGAAATAGTCACTGGTTTCCCTTCCTCACAGCCTCCATAAAGAAAACAGGGAGTTCAGAATGAAGTTAATTTATCTTCCTATGAGGAAGGGAAATAGCTAGCAGTTTTATCTGTGTGTACATACACGCAGAGACACATTCTCTTTACCTAAGTTCCCATCTACCATTTTTACAGACTTATTTGAGCATTTTGGGTGTTTGTTCACATCAACTGGAGTGCATACACATTTTTTCCTCCATCAGTGAAACTCTACATTGTAAATCAGACTTTCCCTTTTCTGCTAAAGTAACAGTCCCCTTACTCAGCCTCTGCCCTGATTTCTGTTTCTTTCCTCCAAATACCCACCACCACATATATTAACGTATACTTGCTCAGACAAGTAAATGTCTTTATACGCTCACTCACTTTTCATTCTGATATTCTAGGTATGCATTTATTGGCAGCAAATCTTGGCTTTGCTACTTTCCGTTGCTGCTGATAATGGCAGAAATTAAATTACATTGTGGGAAATAAGGTGAAGATGCTTTTAATTCTTGATTAAGTTTTAATTCCACACTATCTACACTAATTCAGTTTGAAGGAAACCGTATCATCTTAAAACAGAAACAAGACAGTTTGCTCCTTTATATTTCACTTGCTTATAACATTGTCATGCTTTGATGAGAACACCACAAGAAGTAAAACCACGAAGAAAGATGGTATTACTAGGAAAAAAAGTTTCAGCCTCTCCTGAAACACACTTCATCCCTGCTATTAGATTATTACCTTTGTAGAATGTTAAGAGACTTTTTATATTTTGTTTAAATGGTATTTAAGACTCCCAAATAAGCTTCTTATGAAATGGCAATATTTTATCTACATACACCTACAGCCAGCACCTTGAGATCGCAGCCCAGCAGCCAATGGCACCCTGGGCTGCACCCCGGGCTGCACCCCCACCAGTGTGGGCAGCAGGGCTGGGGGGGGAATCCTGCCCCTCAGCTCCCAGGGCTCTGGGGAGACCCCCTGCAGTGCAGGGGCCAGCTCTGGAGTCCTCAGCACGGGAGAGACAGGGACCTGTTGGAGCAGGCTAGAGGAGGGCCACAAAGGTAATGAGAGGGTGGAGCACCTCTGTTACAAAGACAAGCTAAGAGAGTTGGGGTTGTTCAGCATAGAGAAGAGAAGGTTCCAGGGAGACCTTTTTGCAGCCTGTAAGAATGGTGGGGACAAACTTTTTAGCAGGTCTTGTTGGGACAGGACAAGGGGTGATGATTTTAGGTTAAAACAGAGATTCAGACTAAAGAGAAGGAAGAAATTTTTTACCATGAAGGTATTGAAAACTGTCCCGTGTTGCCCAGAGAGGTGGTCGGTGCCCCATCCCTGGAAACATTCCACGTCAGGCTGGCCAGGGCTCTGAACAACCTGCTCTAGTTGCAGATGTCCCTGCAGAGTTAACACTGATTCAGTTGTGGAGAAGAAATTTAAAATATTTTAAATCTTTGTTTTGCTATGGTGTTAATGAACTCAGTTACAACATCTGAAGATTATTTATAGCTTCCCTATGACCAGTCACACCATGTTATATTTAAGCAAGCTGTCCTAAAACCAAGGAATATCCGAAAACTAATGTCACGTAGTTATAGATGATGACAAACAACAAAAGTCTTAGAATAAATCTGTAAGTGTTATTGCTTCAATATACATATTCAACTGTGGTTTAATGTTCCTTTTAGTTGCAGCTATTAAACATACCCTGTTTTCACCAGACTGGCAAAGTACAGAGCAAAGGTTAAGACCAGTAGCTATTGCAGAGCAGGTAAAAGTGGAGGAGGAGGGAGTCTGGTCTACTTACACTTTGAGTTTTCATAGTGCTACAATTAGGACAAGATACAGCACCCTTTGAGACACAAGCTAATGAGAGTAATTTTGGAAACACAAAATTAGATCAAAATTATCACTTTAAAAGAATAACATCTTTATTCCCAAGACAAATACCCTCATTACACAAAACTGAGTTTTCTGGCATCAGAAATAAACATTAGAGAATATGGTTAGTCTGTTCCTCAGTAAGAACAGGGGAAATAATTTTCTGCATCGTGTTTCCTATAGAATACACAGGATGTTTGCCAGCTTTATTGCTACGTTTTTAGATAAAATAATCAATTCTCAGCAACACTTTTTAGACAGCTGAGGAAAAATAGGTATTGTCTATTGAATAAATGGTTTTAACACAGTTTCTAGATGTTGGACTAGCAGTGAGAATGCAATACTTAAACATAACTGATCCATACTAAAGGTCAAAGTAGTTATCTAACAGATATCTCATGATCTAAGCTATAGTGGTAGCCACAGACGAGTTCATTATAACTCATATTTTAAGTCAATTTGAGATTCACGCATTGTGTTTTCACACCCAGCTTCCACAAGGGCCTTGACTGTCAGGTATGCCCAGACTATGTCTGCCCACAACAGCAATACCAAATTCATCACAAAGCTACCAGTTCTCAGGGCTGCTCATCACTGATTACAGTGTGACTCACTAAAATGCGCAGTGCTGGAAGCAGCTACCAAAATTGCCATGTGTCATCATCTCAAGACTGTTGACACAATCCAAGACTTACAAGTTGCTATTAGCAAATACTTCTGGAAAACAAAACAAAACAAACAAATCTCTAATTGACATTAAAAAAAAAAAAAAAAAGGCAATGCTCTAATAGTACTTGAATACAATTTGATTAAATGTCTAGGACCAGTATCATGGACTTGGATACCAACATGTACTGGAACATTGTATTACTAATATACAAAACAGGTCGTCCCAAGCAATAGACTACTTAAAGAGAGAACAAAAAGGGGCTTTTTTTCAGATACTGTTACCTGTAAAGAACATTCCTATTCTTCTGAGCTAGAACTCATAATAGTATCATGAAGCTCCTAATCTTTTCCACTCTCCCTGACATTGCTAAAACTTTAAAACATTCACCTGGGAACAGATTCTGGCAACAGGGATCTGTCATACTGTGTCTTGTGACACCAGGAAACTTTAAAGAAAGTTTAAGCCTTTGATCTCCTCAGGGCTCCCTCATAAAAATGCTGAATTGTGACTGCTAAGCTAAAAAGAAAAATCTTTTAATCATCCAAACAGCCTCATTCTGACCAAATCACCATGTGTTTGTTTTGTAACTCAGTTACTTGGCTGCAGTCAACCAGCATGCTGATACCTGTGTATTAGTGAAACTTGATAACGCTTCCCTTGTAATCACTTGCCTTCCAATTCCATCAGGCTGTTGCTCTTGATTATTTTGCAGAAGAGATGTAAAGCTACTGGCGTCCCTTACACACTGAGGCCTAGCACAGCCTATAATCCTGTGATTGCCACTTGCACATGGCAGGCTGAAATAATAAGCTTGAAACTCCTCAAGCATCTAACTCTCATTTCACAGGTGAGTGAATTATTAAGCTACTACATAAGCATGAGAACTGAAACTTAAAAACAAAGCTAGCTGTTCACAGCAACAGAGAAAATAACCCAAATTCTTAAGATTCGTGACTTTAAATCCCAGGCGTATTTTGTCATCAAACTCAGACCTGCAGATGGCATCAAAGTCTATAGTAAAAGTAGCATTTGAGGCACACCCCGTCCTTCAGTACTCTGCACTCCTTGGCATGGCTCCACAGCCCTTCATCATTACCATACTGTTCTTGGGTTTATGAAAGCTATTCTCAAACACAACCTTCTACTGATTCACTGTAGACTGATTTAGTAGCTAACTCCAGTTTCACAGCTCCTTCCTGAGCCCAGGTGAGAGTGCCACACCTCAGACTGCTCAAACCTCATTTGGATTGAGGCTCACAGACACTGTCAGGCTTATGCATAACTATCAGTTTGTGCAACAGATCTACTGAGGAGGCCTTACAAATCTAAGAGCTGCCACACTAACGTGGATCAAATTCACAGCTAGGCCACTATTATACCACAAGGTTCCAGAAACCTACGTTTAGAGGTAAGTATACAAGTCAATAATTCTCTATTAGGACAAACTTGGATGTCAGGGCTTCAGCTACCACTGCTTTGGTAAGTCAAATTGTACAGGCAGTAGTATGCTTAAAAAGTACTGATGGTTCTAATGTCCTTAGTACCACCTTCTTTGAGCAATTTCTAGGTCTACATCATCTCTTTTGAGATTGTAAGACGTGAACCGTGTAACATGAGCATAAATATAAAACAATTTATAACAAAGCACAATTAATTTTAAAATGTTATAATTAGCTTTCAAACATTAAAAAAAAAAATGTATAAATAAAGTTGTATTGCTATGTATCTTACTTAATTACAGCCTTAGCTGCTGTTCTTCACTGGCATTCTTTTAATTACTTTCTACTCAGATTTTAATAACATGCCTTATTTTTTTCTAGGATTCAGTGTTCTTCTTTTTTGTTTCTACAAGAAACAGTATCTCAAATAACTTACTAAAGGTGCTAAGTGACCACTGGGTACTTAAGATGCTGGAAGGATAAAAGAACAAAACCAGCTGCCTTCAGACACTTCTGCAGTCCCACAAAGAACAACAGAGCAGGCCCAGCCCGCCTGACTGCCCACTACTCAAGTAGGACAAACCCCAGCCAAAGCCCAACCTTCTTAAGGTCCTGGAAAGGAATCTGAAGCTGTTTCTTTTCTAAGCACTCTGGAAGAGGGAGACACACTGCACTACTGACTGTACCTTCTCTTGAAGATACAGCTCAATCACACATTTCCTCCCCTTAGAACAGCCTTTCAGTCAACCAGTCACAGAAAGAGCACTTCCATCATACCCATCTCCAGGCTCCATGAAACTACCCAAGAACCTCTTCTATAACAATCTTATATAAACATACATGTCTCAGTCTATGAAGAAGGAATAACATCACATACAGATGAGCACCAGCAGGAGGGTAGTGAGTGGGAGACAAGCACAACTAATCAACAGAGAAATTACTAGGGTGAGAAGGGAGACTAGAAGAAACATATCAATGTAAAGAAAAAAAAATAAATGTCCCAAGAGATAATTTTCTTTAGAACCATCATTATCAGAACAGTATAATTTTAGTACAGTTTGAAAATTAGTGACCAATTAATTTTAATATCAGAATTTAAGATACAGATATTGTACCTAAACAACTCTGACCTTTACTGCTGCAACAAGAACAATACAGAGATTTATTTTTTCCTTAGGGATAGGAAAATATAATTGACCTCTAACTATGGAATTCTCCCATTTTAGAAAACTGCAAACTAAGCATTGACAATAGCTCAAGGCGACTGAAGCCCTCAATTCTTTTAGTCCCCTACATTCAGATTATTGACTTTTAATCGACTAACTTCAGTTGAGGAAAAAACAGTAAGGCACCAATACTGTTAAGAAGTATTATTTCAATAGATTCTATTCTGTTGTTTGCCTTTAACCAACAAGTTCAAGATAAGGATTCCTTTAGCATTAACACACAGACTCCCCAGCAGAAGATTCCTTAATTATGCAGGACCTTGATACAAAAGCCAAAAGCTTTCCTGGACAAAACCAGAATACATGCTATTTAGACATATATGCTGGTTTAATCAATGGATTTCCAAATGTGTAGGCTAAATTAAAACCAGCAAACATATAATGGAAAAAGTTACTACCTTTACAGAGGTTCACTTTGAAACTTAGAAGACCACCTTTACAAGTCAAAAAGCTTGTTCATAATGTCTTCTGTTAAAAAAAAAAACAACACAACAAAAAAACCCCACCACACTCAACACTTTTTCTATGGCTATCCTAGGCTCAGCCAGATACAAACTGCAGCAAATCTGTTCTGTAACATGCTTTATCACACTATGCTTAACTTTACAGCCATTTCTCCACATACCTTCTGTACATTGCCAGAGATCTATTCACACACAGTAGTTCCCAAAAGCAGAGCTCATTGCAAAAGGCATATTACTGGGATAGAAAGAGAAGCACAAGAGGAAGATGACTACTAAAGCTCTGCCAACTCTAAATAGAACCATCCCCCTTACCATGTGCTATAACGGTTAACAGATAAAACGGGGGGGGACGGACGGACCAGAGTAAGATCTGAAAAAAAAAAAAAAAAAGAAAGTGGTGATAAGAAAACCAGGAAGTAATGCTTATCACTTCAAATATATGAAGGCCGAGACCAATAGTATTTTAAAGATTTGAAAACTGGGAATTGTAAAGACAGGTAGAAAGACAATTTTTAAAAGTTCCTTCAAATATTATTTTTGTTGTTGTTGTTTTTTCAAAAACAGCCTAACAAAACGGGGCCCATTCCCGAAGTCCCCATAGGCAATTAGAAATAGTTATTGATTATTAAAATACAGGCTAGATGATAAACATAGGAGTTGGGCAGAATTACAACAGAAGCAATGAGTAAGAAAAGCCATTGATTGTTAATACAACTGCTCTATAGTTAAATTTTCATTTTTAACAGTCCTATCCCCTTCTTCTGTAGGGAACCGAGGTCACCGCATTTGCTTTCGTTAGATATGGGCATAACTTTGGGTACTATCCTTCTGAGTCTTGGTCCTCCTCTTTAAAAGCTTTAAAAAAAAATAACATTACTGTCTCGGACATTCTTCAGTAAAACATCCCAAGAACAACAAAAGAACAAAAAGCAAAACAACAGAAAACCCAGCAACAATAAAAGAAAAACAAACAAACAAACAAACAAACCCTTGCACACATTACAACTAAGGTGCAGATACAAGACCACCTGAGACTGTGAGAGATCATCGTCATTCTTACATAGGAAACCCAAGAGGTGTACGTGCAGCCTTTGATTGGTGAACAGAACCCGCTCAGCAAATAGCCATGGCACAGCAACTGCCTAACAGATGCTGCTTTTAAGAAAAACACCTTAGACAAAATAATAATTTTGTGTTGTGACAACTAAGTATAACAAACACACTTGAGGAAGAATTGAAACACTTTTGTAATTTCCTTGGCACTAACTTCCTAGTCTTCCTCATCCATACCTAGACCCAGGCTTCCTTCAAACAAGGATTAAAATAGTTCTTAACTTCTATACGCATTACTATATACAGAGATGTGTGTGTATACACGTTTGCGTGCACAGTAGCAAATCTAGTAGCATTTTCACACAAGACAGGAAAAGAAAGCTATATAAGGCTTACTATCTAAAGCTCATTGTCTTATGCAATCACAGAGAGAGACCAAATGAAAATGGTTTTCAGTAGAGCTATAGAATAAGTCTTTTATTACAGATATTAGGAAGATAAATGAAACAGCGATCAGTGAATCCACCCAAAGTACAGTCATGCTTAAAAGAAGCATGTGCACTTTCCACTACTGCCCTACAGTTCACTGGTTATCACAGAAGTAGTTCACCTTTGCCACTAGCATTCTTGATGAAGACAGTCCTTGAGATTGCAGTCTTGAAAAACATTATTGGAACTTAAAACAAAAATCAGATTTTAAATACAAAATCCCTGTGTCTCAAGAGTAAATTAATAAAACAAATGTCTTGCATCTTGTTCCTAAACAGGACCAGCAGTTGTCCTCTTAATGAGGAAACAGTTTAATCCAATACAATGTTCTGATGTAATGTTCTCATGTCCCACATTTTTATTTTTTTAATGGAATTTCTAGCTTACCTAGACACAATTACTTCTACAACTCTTACTGCTCTAGAAAACGCTTGAGACTGACCACAGACTTCATCTGAGAAGATTCGTGCTACAATGCAGCAATCAAAAATGTGGAAGATTTAACAAAGCCATGAGAAGAACAGGCTTCTCTCCAAGCTCTGCAATTGGCCTATGTCTACATCATCTATGGTCACCAAAAAAGATTATGTACATGCCTTCTGATCTTTTTTTTCCACACATGCTAAATCACTGAAAGTGTTCTAAATATGTTTTGTGGCCATATCAAGAAGCCAAGTAATAAAGGAATCCTTGTCAATAGCTTCTACAGTGTCTCATCATCTTGAGAGCAAAAAGAAGAGAGAGATGTTTATATGCCAAAATCCATGTCCAGGTCTCGCCCACAAAATTGATTCTCATCCTATTCTGTAATTACAGTAAATAATTTAAAAAATAAAAATGCGCTGCAAAACAAGTGGTCTGGTCATCATGAACATTACAGCCCAACGGTTCATCTCGCCATGATCTGAAACATGACACAGTCATCTCCCCCACTACAGCACTCTTACTCAACATAACTGTGCCAAACCAAGGTATTTTCCTTAATAAAACAATTGCAATACTAAAAGCAATGTTACTTCAGCCAATAAAATTACTACAAATTAAATTAAGCTCCCAGGATGGCACTTCTATTCATTCATTGCCTGTTCAAACCTTGACATAACCAAGGAGCCCAGTACATGCTAGGATGTGCGTGGCTGGGGACCAGCCTTACTGACAGGGACCAGGATTCTGGTGGACAGCAAAGCTGAACATGAGTCAGCACTACAGTGCAGCAAGAAGACATATCTAATCCTGGGCTGCACCCACTAGGATGTTACTAGCAGAGGTACAGATGTAATTGTCCTACCCTACTTGGCACTTTTCAGGTCACACCTGGAGTACTGTGTCCTGTTCTGGTCCCCACAATGAAATAAATAAATAAATAGAGACAGACTGAAGAGTGTTCAAAAGAGGACCATGATGATGATCAGAGTCCTGGAGAACCCTCTTAGGAAAGACTGGAGGAGCTAGGCCTCTTCTCCTTGGGGAAGACTCAGGTGGGACCTCATCACAGTATTCCAGTACTTAAAGGGTGGCTATAAAGAGGAGGAGTCTCTTTCCACAAGAAGCCACACAGAAAAGACATGGGTCAATAGGTATAACTTGCACTGGGAGAGGTTTCACCTTGAAGTAAGAAAAGAATTTTTTACAGTGAGATCAATGACTGTAACAACATCCTCAGAGATATGACGACGGAGTCCCCATGCTGGAGGCTTTCAAGATGTGGCTGGACAAAGTGCTAGAAAATCTCACCTAGGCCCCATTCCCACAAAAGGTTGGATCAGATGATCTTTCAAAGTCACTTCCAAACTAGACTGTTCTATGATACTGCTCTATGAAAGAAAGCACGAATCTTGGCAAATTTGTATGATCAGGTAATTCTTTGGTAAGATGTCTCGACACTTTCATGACAATAACTACTTTCATTATACAAACCCGCAAGCGGACCTCTACAGCATATTAGAAATTCTATAGCCTTTCACATTTCAGAAATTGTTTATTAGAGCTGCAGGATGTTTTTTTACTACATGACACTAATGCAAGCAAAAAATAAATTAACCTAATGAAAGCCATTGTAATACCATGCAAGACAGCTATTTTTATTCTCCTCAAAGTTATACTGAAAGAAGCTGAAGAACACAGTGGTACAGAAATGTTGACAAGCAAAAGCAGCAAGTTATTTTCAGATATTTAAGATTCCACATTCCTGACATATATACAAAAACTTGAAAAGTCAATCCTGGTATCTGGATTTGTGCAGTTGAAGTATTCAACTCACTTAATCCACATGATGATGTGTGGATGTATGCAGAAAGGATTCCCCCCCCACCCATACAAAACTCTATCCTTTAACTTTGGATGAAAATTTATAGCAAATGTGTTAAAGATGACAAATCTCTGATTGGGTATTCACTTGTTTGTTGTCATATTCACTTAGACATAAAGTCAAGCAAAATAAAAATAACCACTATAGAAGTTTGTTCCAGTTGAAGCCAGTACTGGTTTGAATATAAAGAGCCTACCATTATGCTGAATGCAAGCAGTAGACGAGGCCATTTCTTAAATAACTGGGTTCTGTTAGCGCTAAGTAAAGGACAGCAAACAGTCTTGTCTATCTGTAAGCACATCTCTGAACAGACTTGGGCATCTGTCAAAAATGCTATTTCACAGACCTATGTCAATGCAGATCTCCATTTTAAGGAGACATAATTCACAGAGGGCCTGAATTAACCATTTTGATTAATCTTTTGTCCAACTCGAAAAATGCATAAGCATTTTTTACACACTGCACACAAAAATCAAGCGCTAATAGTTGCCTTAAAATAGCGAGATATTCTTCCGTTTCAGTAGACTGGATGTTTGAGTTCAAAGTAAGGCTATACCAGGTAGATTTTACTATTACATGACATTTTAGATACAGTCTCGATTCAAGACAGAGGGCTTTCTCCTCAGAACACATGCCACAACTTCTACTTTCTTATTTTTTGAACCCTACTACATTAAAAAAAGTAGAGATTCACCACCACCAGTTCTCATCATTGCCTTCAGGGGTCAACACTGAGCAGTTACAGGACCCATCTCACAGCCTTCTAAGGCAATTAACGTCATAACAGACAAAAAGCTATTCAGCATTAAAAAGCACTGTAATTTTTTTCTTCTCTTTGTGTCATCACCTTAATACTCTTCAAACAAAAGCCTGCAAGTATGCTACAACGCATTTAAGTCTCCTAGCCAATTCTAGAAGAGGAATCCTGCAGTTCCTTTGAAGCACATTGTTACCAGCAACAATGGAAGTTGCTCCATAAAGCTACAACCCGGCAGAGAAGAGTCTTCCTAAGAACGACAGTTTAAAAAACAAAACAAACAAACAAAGCTTTGAATTTAAAACCAAGTCACAATTTTCATATAGTGAACAAGTTCACTACAGGGAAATTACAGTACAGAATTTCCACCCCTCAAATCAACATTTTCATTTGTGGCTACTGTGCATTTGATGCGCATCACAGGTGCTGCACAGCTCTAACAGACTAGTATATGCTGTAGCAGTTGAATTTAAAGCAAGGCTAGGAACAGAATAAGACAGATACATTTGTTGAGATTGTCTTCTACAATAAGGTTTGATGCTGGCTTTACTTTGGGAGCCTGAACTATTTAGCTACACACAAGGAAACTTAAAAAACTTTAAAAGGGAGGTTCCCTTTCATAAAGAAGTATAAAAGAGTAGGAGGACTCCACAGAATAAAAGTGATTGGAGAGAAAAGAAAACATACATAGCAGAAAAAAAAATATGGTTCTGTTGTCTACCACGGCAAAACAACTGTTTCCTGAGGCAACCGAACAGACTGGGCCATTGCATCTGGAAATGCCGACTCAGTATGGCAAGTGGCCAGCTACTGACTGTGCACCCTGACTTAACAGTTAGCCAGTTTCTTCAGCAAATAGGAGAAGAGTACTAGTTCTGATACTTACTATGTGTCTATGAAAGCAAACTTTTGACAAACTCATTCAGGAAGACTCAACAAGAAGCATATTAAACATTCTATCGCCTAAGTAGTACAGAAGTTCTAAACCTTGTGGTTAAGGCATGACTGAAAGCTACAAACCCAATTCTGAACCTAGAGTTACAGTAAAATTTAATCTATTTCTGTTTTCAAGGCAGCAAAACAAATCCATATAACGTTCCAAACTGACCTTCCAAAAGGTTTTTGGAAATAAGGGAACCAACCAAGACTGCATATCTTGCACATGAAATTTGTTTCCATTGCAGTAGCTCCAAATTCAAACAACTGAAAGCATAATGCACCTTTCATACAATGCTGGAGGAAACAGCAGTAGCAGAACAGGATGTAAGCAAAAGTTAGCTATCAAAGACTGACGTCCACTACACCAGCACAACGTTATTTTTACCCATCTCAAAGTGGAAAAAAAAACCCAAACATTCATCATAACCGAAAAGAAAAAAATCTCCAAGATGAGGGATGTATTATTATTTCTTTCTGTACAAATCTGAAAGAAAAAGACCTTGCCCCTTGAATCATGTATGCCACAACATACAGCAATGTCTTTAACCTATCCCACATACATCCCTCTGTTCATCATACCCTGCTTCCCAGTTCTAAAGACTGTCTGACTAGAAAGAGAGAGGGATGAGGAACATCAGAAGGGATGTTTCCCTGTCAGAAAAAAGCAGGTGGACTAGATCTCAAAGCAACATAAACAAGAGTCTATTCATGACTGAGTCACCAATAAAGTCTCACTGAACAAAATACACTAAAAGTTACTGAGAGAAGCACATAATCCTATGAGGAAAAAAAATAATACACGGAGGAGTCCAAAGCCGTATTATCCTAGGAAAGAGTAGTTGAAGTGGGAACACTACAGACATGTGAGAATACTCCTAAATGGTTCAGTGAAAACAGGTATCATGAGAACGAGAAAACATGAACTGGACAGTGACAAGAACATGAAGGGTTAGCAGTAGACAGGGAAAAGAAAAAAAAAAAAAAAAAAAAACGAAAAAACAGACCATGGCTTTAGTCTGTTTCTGCAAGATCAACAGAGACTTCAACAACAACAACAAAGTACAGGTGTTTGGGCTGCTGGCAATTCAACGCATCTGGGAAGAGAAATAATCTAACAGTACCGAGCAGGAGGTGGAAAGCAGGACGGGTATATTAGGCAACTGTTGGGATGCGAGAGAACTGCCCTGGGGTGGAACGGTGCCGCCAGAAAACAAGCTCAGAACACAAAGCACAAGGACAGAAAGAAGACCGTGAAGATGAGAGTTGTAGGGTGATTCAAAAGGGGACTCGAGGGCTCTGAAGCCCAAGTCTGCGCAGATCCCCGACAACCAGGACTTTCTCAGAGCTGCCCACCGCGGGTCTCCGCATGGCAGGAAGGCCGACCCGGGCGGCACGGGGAGGCCCTGCCCGAAGGAGGCTGAACCCAGGGCCAGGGCTGGGGACGGTCTCCGGAGGGACGTGGCTACATCTCCCGTGGGAGGGCCCGGCGCGGCGCGAGCCGGGGAGGGGTGCGCTCCTCTGGGGAGCTGTTGTCCGTCCCGGCGGCAGAAGCGCGCGGACTCCCCGTGAAGGCGAGCGGCGGGGCCGGGACTACGCGAGGACAGAGGGGCCGGGCCGCGGGACTGCCCTGACAGACGTTACGGGGCAGCGAGGGGGAAAGCGTAGGGGAAGTACAGACAACGAAACTGTCCCGGGGACAGAAACTCCATCCCGGCGTGTCGGGGGACCCCGTACTCACTTTTTGTGGGGCGGCGGGTGCTTGTCCCTCCTGCCCGCTGCCGCGGACTGCTTGGGCCGCCGCCGGCGGGCCTGCAGGGCCAGCACTGCCGGGGAGAAGAGAATAGCCGGGAGCCGGCGTGAGCGGCAGTCACGCAAACCCCCCCCCCCCCCCCCCCCCCCCCCCCCCCCCC
>JANHGN010006171.1:0-26731 GCA_024605025.1 Megaceryle maxima
AGATACACAAATAGTAAAACAGTCACTCAGAAATTTTCTGGTATCCCAACTTCAAAGAACTGGTATCATGCATTCCTGTGGTGAAATATCTCAGTCTAAGCACACTGCAGAATTTTCTGCTAGTTTCAGACCACAGGTGGTACCAAAGCATCGTTGTGTATTGCATTAGAGCAATTTAATGTTAAAGATGACCAAAAATGTCTTGGAAAGTAAATTCAGGGAGGGCTTTAGGCTAGGTCTGTTGTTTGGGTATGTGACATAATAAATAATTGTATTACAAAGTGGACATGTGTAAACAAAGCATGTGCAATACAGATTCTAAGAGCTTCATATTGCTGGTAGGATGTTATACATAGAAGGTCCCAGTATGTGATACTAAATTTATATATACTAAACCCTTAAGTATCACATACTATGATTAATTAAACTTAAAATGTTCCTTAAACCTTTAGGATTTAGGAGTCTCGCTTTGTCTGTGGCGTGCCGTGGTTTTTGTTGTTGTTTTTGGTGTTTGTTTTTTTTTTTTTTGGGTGTGTTTTTTTTTTTTTTTTTTTGGGGGGGGGGTTTTGTGGGTTTTTTTTTTTTTAATTTTATTGTTTAACTATTTTTTTATTTTTATTAAAAACTGGTCTTAAGAGGCATCTGTTCATCACAGATGTCTGCAATTTCAACTTCTAAATTAGAACACATAGCCAGGCAGAGATGCTATCTAATTAACCTTTGAATAGTTTCCAGAGTTGTGTAGGTATATGATGTGTTGCAGAAGTGGCTTTACATCTCACTTCTTAAAGTGTGCTGTATGCACACGGGCAAACTGCAAAGGTGTTTGCCAGATGCATTGAAATAACCATTAATGTAAATCAAGGGAAATGCAGTATCCTTACACTGATTATTTTGGGGTTGTTTTATTTTGGGTTGTTTGGTGTGGGTTTTTTTGTTTGTTTGTTTTGTTTTGTGGGGGTTTTTGGGGTTTTTTTGTTTGTTTTTGGGGGGGGGGTTGTGGTTGGGGTTTTTTTTGTTTGTTTGTTTGGGTTTTTTTTGGTGGTGTGTTGTTTTTTTTTCTTACCAAGGCAGACAGCACGTTTACAAAGATTAGAGGGAAAGAATTAGTAATCAGAGAAAACCAAGTTTTATCTGCCAAATCTAGCTTAGGCTACTTTTTCCTCTTTTGAGCAAGACAGACTATTTCTTATACAAACAGCCTGTCCAATAGTGGAAAATGTTATTGATATGTATATACGTACTTTTAAACCTATAATTCTCTAAGATGTGTTTAGATTGAAGCACTCCTTTTAGTTCAGGATGAAATTCAGTCTTCCTTCAACAAGACTGTTGTTTGGGTACCCCAAAGTAAAGCATTCTTTTCTGTCTGGCAATACAGTGTTTAAATTCTGTGTGGAACCTTTCATGTGCACTTTTCATTCTGCTTAACGTGAAACACATCATTTGACCATTACATTTTAGTAAATGAGATTATTGCATGTGGCTTTCCATTAAATGTTGTTTGAAACTGAGGATTGCATTGCACAACACATTTTGAATAAGTTTGGAGCAAATGGTTTTGTCACCAGGACCATATCCAGTTGTCAAAGAGCACCGCTGGTAACAACACGAGTTTCCTTTTGTGCCCCCTGTTTGTGGTCATTTACAAAACTGGACTGCAGGCTCTTTGGGGTGCAGACTGCCTTCTGTGGAGTTGCTGGCATGCTTCAGATATTAATGCTGCTATGTCTGTTTGTACCATTTGGACATGTCTAGCAAAGAATAATTGGCATAACTTCAAAATGGAATATTCCATGCAATTTCCCATTTAATAAAGCTGTTATTGGCTATTGCCAGTGTGAACTCTGAATGAAATCACTCTTCCTTTCTCAAACTTCCGCAGTAGAAGAAAAGTAGCCCTGTTCCTTATACTCAGCACAGACATAATGTCTCCAGATAAAACCCCTTGTGTACTTCTAGATTAGCTGAGATCAAGCAGTTCTAGTTGCAGAATTAACCGTATCTCCAGAATTTGGTAGTTATTTAAACAACACTGGGATGTGATGTTTTTTAGTGCCTTAGAAGTACTTTTTGGCTCTAAATTTGCTCAGTATTTAAAAAAATGCAGGCAGTAAGATGACACAAACCCTGGGTTACTGTCACCTAACTGACAGTAAAAGTTGCCTAAAAGTTAAATACCTGGATATATTTACAGAGAGAAATAGGCATTTCCAGGTATGATTGTTTCTATCCATATTTCTTTGCTGTATATGAGCCTAAATGAGAGCTGTTTGGATGGCTGAAATTAGGTTAGGCAAGTCACTCCTAAGCTGGTACAACTCAACAAAATTCCTTAGTACTGTGTTGTACCATGTGACACTCAGATGCCATGTGGAGATGTTGGTACAGCCTTAGACTTCTGTATGAAGAGATGAGGAATTTGAAGTTAAAAGTTTCCTAGGGAAAAACTTCACATCTTCCTAAGTGACTCTTAATAATTTCAGTGTAAGTGGCAGAATTCTAGCTGTTTTTCCATAATTCTGCTGAATGTATTAAGTCAGTTACCCTGTATGAGTAGAAGTTAATTTTTAAATTATTCCTTCTTTTACTTTGTTTTGATCAAGATTTTTTTTTCCTTTATTTCTGGAAAGATGAGTCTGTCCAAAAATATCTTTGTGAGTCTTCTCACTTTGTGGCATTTAGCTAAAGCTCTTACGGTTCGTAAATGATTTTGAAACAGATTGTGTAGAAGACCTGGTTCTGCCTTTGCATGAAACACCATATAGGTACAATGTGATAACAAGCTTTCCCTTCATCAAGACGACCCAGGTCTAATTTGCACAGAGCGCTATAAGGGAACGAAAGGAATTTGTCTTATGTTCTGTCTCTGGCTGCTCTGAAGGGATTGACAAGACAATATCAGATGTCACATTGCTTGGACACTTGCTGATCTGAGACTGTTGTGTTTCTGTCTGTATTAATGAAGCACCATTTGATATTATCTGTTGTTCAAAGTTCAGTTTGTTGACATTTGGACCAGTGTTCTAGAGTTGAAATATGCATGTCCTATTATTAGTCCCCATAGCCACTGTTTTTGTGATCACTGTGCACATATTCCCGACACTGCGTATATACACTGACACTTCAGTCTGGACAGACTCACTTGGATGTTGTGCCATTTACAGAACAGGGTAGCACAGTAGCCTCCAGCATACAAGAAAGAAATTTGCAGTGTTGGAAGGGAGCTGTTGATAATAAAACAGCATTGTGGGTTGCTGGAGCTTTTCCAGTCTTCCTCATGAGTCCTGATGCTGCTACTTTAAAAATTATGCATGCTCTGTACAATGCCAAGTGCTCTGGCAAAATGCCTTGTTGTCTAAATGACTCAAATATCCAAGCAAAAACTGTATCAAACAGTATTCAGTTAACTAAGAATAAGCAAAAAAAAAACCAAACCAAAACCAGACAAACAAAAAACCAAGCTGCATCTCCAAAGAAAGTAGTTACCTTCCCCAGAAGTGTGAAGTGCCTCAGCCATATCTGTATCAGAGCTATAGGACAGTGTTGTAGTCTGAAGCATGAGGCATTTAACCAAATAAATACCTTGGTAGCTATGCTTTTTGCCTTTTTTTTTTGTACTTGTGCTTCTTCCTTATTGTGCCTTTTTCTGTAGACCTTTTAGACATAAACCTTTTTTTCTTTTTTTTTTTTGTACAGAAAAGTATCTGCATTGCTATTACCTTTTTATTTTATTATTATTTTAATGTGATAAACTTTTAATAAACGTAAAAGGTGAAAGGTCATAATTGTGGCCCAGCTTTCCCAACTGTATTGGGATAATGTGGTTTGGAAGCTGTTCCTAATGTGAATGCCAAAGCAGCTTGCCAAAGCATCAGAATAAGTGTATTAAAGTTTTTAAAAGAGATGGAGGGAGGACTACCATCCAGTGAAGTCAAAACAGTATTAGTCTGATTTAGAATGAAGCTGGGAAGGGGGAGCTTCCTGCACAGAGTACCTTGGCTGACATAAGCTTGTGCCAAGGACAGACATTTCTCCTAAAAAAGGAATTAACAGCTCTTTGGGCTGGAAAAGGGAGAAGTGACTATCATTTCTAGTGTGAGAAAGCTCTAGTAGTGTATCATGCTGCTGCCAATATGAAATTACTTAGAAAGCAAACAAGCTGTGTTTTACTGTGTTGTTCTGTGCATATTTGACAGTCCCTGAACAGAAAATATTTAGAGATTGAGGCAGTCTGTGGAGAGAGAGACCTGATAAGTTTTCTGTCTGCAAGAATGATTTCTGCTGGGAAGTGCTAAAAAGGTACTTCTAAAGAGAACTGGCCATGTCAGAATGCAGGTTGCCATTGTCCCATATTGCCTTCTCTGTTCTCTCTTACTTTGTGTTTCACTAAGCAAATGATGGTTAGAGATATATAATATAAAATTCTGTAATGTTTACCTTTTTTGAGAGATGAGTTTCCAATTTGAAACAATCTTCTTTAGTTTTGTGCAGTTTAAAGATATCTAGGTATTCAGGTGGACAAATCAATTTTCTTTTCCTTTTTTTGTCTTTTTAGGAGGCTTGTGCATGTGTTGTAGTTTAGCCTCTGATATCCCTGATGAAATAACGTACTCCATATATTTTTTGCATAAAGGTAAGATTAACCTGTTAAGTTATGCTTTAGTTTGGAGAATGTTGCTTTGCTGAAAGTCACAGAATGTGGTGCAAAGCAAATAACTACCTGAGTCTGCAGACAATAAACTGCTGTGGCCAGTGCTTAAAGACAGCAGCTGCCTTGAGCTGCGAAGTTGACTCTCCTGCTGTAGATTTCCATCCTGGTGCCAAACCAGTAGTTTCAAATCAGTGGCCTCAGGATTGGCTATTAATTTGATCCCTGGTTTCTAGACAGACTTTCTGGTGTGCTGAGCACAAACACCAGTGAAATCTGTGGGAGCTTGCAGGTGTGTTGTACTTATGCTGTAAGACATTTGTATGGGAAATGGAGCCAACAGCTCTTAGCTTGAATGCCTGTTTAGAGTTCCAGTTCAACATGTCATTTTCACATCAAGAGATGCAACACCCTCTGACTGTTAGAATAGTTGATATGTAAGTGGTGCTCTAGCTCTTAAAATTAAGACCTGTTGTTTTTTGGCATTGTTTTGGTTTGCTTTTGAGAAGAATAAAGAACATAGCTTTATTCTGATCAGAATAAAACTTGTCATTTAGCAAGATCTTTCTTATTTGTTACATGGAGGAGTGAGGTGAATTGTTTCTCGGTTGAGAAGCTGCATAGGATGGAGTAATCATGTTTGTGGATGACATACCCCTGTTTTGCTTTAAGTGTTTGCTTGCTTCTATCAGGAAGCTTTTCGTATGTCAGAGCAGTACTAATATGTTCCTTTGCTGCTGGAATGTTGTGAGATTTCATTAACTGCATCTTTGTTTTCTTTAAGACATTAATAAATTGGAAAGGTCTGTTCTGGGTTTGGCAGCGTTCTGCATTGTACTGCTATGAAGGGCTGATTTCCCCAGATGTACTTGATATGTAGCTGAAGGGTGGTTGCATTGCTTGGAACCAGCATGGCCCTCCTACGCCCCTATCTGTATGAGGAAGAAACTGAGGGTAAATACGACGGCGTTGATCAATTGAATCTGAAGTGACCTTCACAAAATGGAGCTGTTTGGTGCAGGAGCTGTTTGTGGATTCATTTAAGATTCATCAGTCATGCAAGAGAATTTCAAGACTGGTCCTGAGGTGACCCATAGAAGAGCAGTGTATCAGGTCGATAAGTGACATTTTGGAGACATATAAGAAGTTTGGTTTGTGCTGCAACATCTGTAAATTCAGAAGGATGCTTCCCACCTCCTGTTAAGGCAGTCACTTGATGCAGCATAAACACAGAAGTCACAATTTTGTAGGTGTATACTGTAGTGCTGGTATTAGCTTGTATGTGTTCGCTGGCAAGTAACAGGGTGATCATGAGTAAACTGACTCATCTCAAGTAAACTTCAGTCAGTATCTTGTGTGAAAAACTACTTGGTTTAGATACCACTTTATCTGTTGTGCTGCTGTTGGTCTTGGAGGTCTCACTTGTCTGTTTTTACAGTGTAGATAAAGCACATCGCTCTGCTAGAGTCAGGATTCAAAGTCCTGGATGAGTGACTGAAGCTCACGATCTTCTTTTTTCCTTGGTGGTCTTGTAAACTGTGGATCTATTATCTTCAATGTTCATGCAGTATTAAGTAGCATCTCAATCATGACACTATTCACCTTTAGGATATTGCAGCATGGACATTTGGAGGCCAGTTATTTTAATCTTCAACTTTTCTCAGAGTCTGAGGAAGTTTGAGGGCTCTATGTCATTCTACTGGATGCTAGAAGTATGATGTGAGTCTGGAATAAAATAGGAGCTGTGCTGATGCAAAGCCTGTGCAAACACAGCAGGTCTGAAATTAGCCTATGTTTAAACAGACCTGAATTAAATAAATGCAATAGGGCATGCATATAAACAGACGGTAAATTCTTTAAAGCAGTTGAAAGATGACTAAAACGTGAAGCACAGCTATGTAAAGGATTTTCATTTGATGGCTTCTTTTGGAGGAAGGTAGTTTTACACAAGCTTGCTCTGGGATGGAATGCTTCTTTAAACACAAACATAAGCTGTGTGGTGTGTGGCCAGTTTCCGCATACTGAAGAACTGCATTGTGTGGGTGCAGGTCTACTAAGTAACTCTGTTTAGGATGAAGTAAATCTGTCTGTGCAGACAAGCCCATAAAACAGTCCAGAATATCTGTGTTTGGGTGTATTGGCACTGCTGAAGTTTCTAACTATAAAGTCATACTTGGCTTGTAACAGATGGTGTTTATTGTTCGGGTTTTTTAAAAGTATTATTCTTTTTACCCAGGTTACAACAAAACTTTTACAGTTTCTCTAGAAAGAACAGAATCTCATCAATTGAAGGAAGTGGCTTTTATGAACCTTGGTAGGTTACTTGTGTTACTTCCCTGTGTGACTGCCATTTTCTGATCCCAGTAGGGAGACAAATGGCTAACCCTTCTCTAGAAGGAAAGGATTTGGTTTTTTTTCCCTTGACTTTCAAGTAATTTTTTTATTTTGCCACTTTTTTTTTTTTTTTCTTAACTTTTATATTTGGCATTTGATACTGCAGTACTTCACTATATTAGCAACTTCCTCTGAAATTGCCTCAGAATCTGCTCTGGAGATCAGCTGCTGAGTTGTCTCAAACCTCTTGAATCCTCCCCTGAAAACCTAAATGAATTGCTAGTGTTTCCTGTGTTAATACAACAGCAGCTTTTAATTAACTCCTTTTATATTTCCTCGATACAATCAATTCCATGAGAGAGAAGGGAGCTAAGATAAGAATCATGTGAAACAGCCTCTTAAAGCAAATAAGCGAACAAGTGCTAAATTGACCACTGTTATTTCTTTAAATAGACTATTATGTGGCTGCTTATTTGCCTGGCCAGTTCCTGCACCTCCTGAATATTCAGCATCCTGACCTGCTGTGCTATAGTTTATTTCTGACAGGTATAGTAAGACTGCTGCTTGAAATTTTATTGTTGTTGTAATGGAAACTTGTTCAGATCATTTTATATGAAAGTTGTATTTCTCAGTGTTTGCTTTACTGCACAGTGTTCTGAAGAAGAGGGATAGAGATTGAAAAAACAAAAAATAGCATTTTTGTCACTTTACATTAAATGGCAAAGAGAGAATCTGAAGTGACATTTCATAGTTCATCTGTTATGTACTTCTAGCTTGTTATGAAATGGAAGAAGACCTTTCACTGAATTTGAAACTCTTTGCCTTGGTTTCGTAGTTTCCCTTCCCCCATCTTTGCACATGCCTCGTGGTCCTCCACTGTTCTCAAATTTCACATGGAGATGTAAATTTGATTTTACATTTCCTTCCTCCAATTGAGTTGCTCTAAATGTCTGTGTTTGGAGGGTGTGGGGAGAGGAAATCTGTGTTTCCTTCACCTGATCAGTCTGATGCAATTTGATTTAGTCTCATCTGAGAGGCATGTTACTTCATTTCCAACAAACATGTCTTTATGGGAAGTGGGCTATTTTTGGAAGTGGGGGGCCTTTGTTTGAAAACAGAAATCTGTTGTTCTGATTGGGTGAAGGAGAGGTGAGTAATGGGAACTGGTGCAGGGACAGCATCATGGGAAGTTAATACCTGTTGTATATACGTAAAGAAATACTGTTCTACTAGAAATGAGTGGAAAGCATCACTGCTGTGTGGTGTGCCTGATTTCTCTGATGCAAAGGGTCTGGAATCCTACTGTATAGTAGCGTGGTGATGAACCTTAGTACTAGCATAAATAAAGTGGGTTAGATCTGAAGCTTCAATCCGTAGTCATAAAGCAGAACCTTCCTGTTCTGGCCAGTGGCATTCATGGTAATTGATCCACCAACACAAGGGTGTATCATGATTCTGCATGTGAGCAGTTTTGAACTGTACCAATATGCTTACATGCTAATTCTAGTGTTGAATCTTTATTACAAACCTTGTGCCCTTCTCTGTTACATCTGCTTTGTCCTACGACAGCATTCAGAGCCTCAAATCTGTACACCTCTGCTTCAGCAGCAGGGAAGGAGAGAACTAAGTATGGACTTACGTGCTTCTCATTTGCTTTCTTTACCCAGCCAGCACCATTACTCTTCCCATTCAGCATAATACCAATGCAGCTAGTACAAGAGGCAGACTGTTTCTTACTGCTGGCAACCTGGAAGTTTTAAGGGAAGTACTAGGAGCAGCAAAATCTTACATTCTTAGTCCTTTTTATTCTCAAATCAATGTCCTTTAGGTGAGGATGCAAAAATTGACATGTTGCAAAACTGCTCCATCCGATGCCCACTCATGTCAACAGTCTTGGATTGCCAGGTAGGAAGTATGTATGCTGTGAGCATCAGTGACAGCGCCTTACTACAGTTCCTACAGAACAGCAAACAAGACAGTGAGAGATTGGCAGCTCTACACTGTGCTCTGCTGCACTTCCGACTCACGCAAGACTTGGAAATGCAGGTGAGAAAAGAATCTCCTCTAAGTTTTTTCATTGACTGATGTCTTACATGAAGCAGGGTCAGAGCATGAGTTACATCAAAGAAGAGAAGTCCTGATTCACATGTACCTTTGGCAGTGCCAAGATGCTCATCATCTTGGGCTGCCCTAACTGCTTTATTGGCCAACGCTGTCCTGAAAACATTTATCTCTGTATCACTACTAAATGCAAAGTGTTATTACCAAAAACAAAGGTTCTATAGTCTCTTACAACACATGCTTAAACATAGAGATGTGACAAACTCCACTGTTCTCATTCTGACAGATTATTTGGTGGATTTCTGAGAACTTGTCAACATGTCATTCTTTTGACCCCATTCAAGAATTTATCATTGGTAGGTATTTCTTTTCCTGCATACTGAATTTTCCTGCATATCCACACAGTGACTTCAGGAGGAGCCACAATGACACAAACTGACTCTTTGATTACGATCTATGTTAAATGGCCTGCATTTTGTGATGTTACAGACATCAGTAGTTTAGAAGATACACAGATATCTCAAATCAGATTGGCAGTAAAACTTTTAAAATTCATTCTTCTCTCTAGTGGGACAAATTGATTTATCATTATTTTAGGTCAATGGAGAGCAAACTCTCCATCTGGCTACTGTCTTGGATGTCTGGGATGTAAATAATTTGAGATTGGAGTGGAGGAACAGATCTCTAGCCTAGTCCAAGCCATTTTTTTCATAAGGATTTGACATATCATGATATTAGCTTCTAGTAGCTGATGCCTCAGCCTAGCCAGTGCATGTCCTATGCCCTGAGCCTTTGTACAAAGGAACCCTGCAGTGCTGAGCTGCAGCCAAGCAGCTGACCCAGCCCTGCAGCCACCTGGACTTCTCTTCCTCCTTTTGTGCACAGAATGGGACCAGTTCCACCATGGAGGAAGCTGTTTCAGAGACAGCAGCAGGATTTGTCCCTAAAAAAGTGTTAGATAAGGAACTGACTTTGAAGCCTGCTCTTGTTAACTGATAGTTTATGTAACCTCATCCTTATAAATCTTTTCACATTTCATTCAGCTTCTCTGTACTGCAGAATATGTGCAGAAACTCACAACCTGGATAAACTTTTGCCCTACACATCACTGCTTGACTGGATTGGGGTAAGATGACATCTGGTACTTTAATAGATAGTTGGAGTCTGCTTTTTCTTTCATAGTAGAGCCTTTAGCTTGCATGCCTTACCTTTTCATTGACATGCTCTAAATCCCTATCTGTTCTTTATGCCCATTTTATTTTGTCAAGGCTTAACCTTAGTGGTGTGTTTTGAATCCTACTTTTTGTCAACAAGTAACAGCATTTTTAAAACAAGAACAGCTACTATAATGGAATGGGTGGTTAAATCACTGTTTTTGTAATGAGGTATTCATTTATTGCTTATCATATGAGGTTTATAAGGAATACAGCATACATTTAACCAGTGAAATCATGCAGCTATTTCCAAGACAAACAGTTTCAGTAGAGTTAAGATTTATGAATAAGCTTGCAGAAGTAAAATAACTTTGGGTAAGACACTACAGCTAGAGCAAATAGCTTATTTTGATTTCTTTGATCTGACATTGTTGTAATATATTGTCTTTTTTTATATGATATAAATGAGAGGAGCATCTTCCAATTTTGTTTTTGGCAAAACCGAATGTACAGTTTTGTCTGGCTAGCTAGTTTCACAAATGAAATGAGTAATGGAGATTCACTTAGATACCCAAACAGGCCCTTGTTTTATTCTAAGTGATCTATATTTTTATAATTTGTCTTTATTTATAGATTATCCCTGGAGTAACTTGTGCAACAGATATTATTTCACTGCCTGTTTTAGAGGTAAGTTCCAGTATAAAACCACGTTTATATTTGCAGATTAGGAGCTTTTTTTGTGAGGCGTGTATGTGCTAAATAGGGCTGTGTGTCCCCCCCTAGCCCTATTCAAAAATAGGGGTGAACAGAAAATTGCCCTGTTTGTAAAGGTTTAGGCACTTACTAAAATAATGGTTACTCGGACTAATCTTTGCTAGCTCAAAGATGTATATTTTTTTTTTCCCTTTCCTGAAGAGACTTCTTCCATTCAACAGGGAAAATACTCCAAGAGTTAATTCTTGTTAGATTTGATTGGTACCTCTTCATTTTGTGACTTCATTAGCTGGGGGTAAACTTAGCACAGCAGGCCTGTAGGACTTCTACATCTCTCTCTGTATCCCCTCTGAGCAATATTTCATTCTGCTGCTATTGGTACCAGTGGTTTATGACCCTCTCACTTTGTTTTGTCCAGAGCATCCTGTGGCTGCACTGATGTCAGGGCTTTGGCTAACTAAATCTATACAAATTCCTGCGCAGCCTGGAAAGGGCAGTGAGCTGGAGGGGGAGAGTGCATGCTGTTTGGGTAGGAAATTGTACTTCCCGTTGAAAACAACATGAATGATTCTTCCAGTCTTCCATTCCACTCCCTCGGTTTAGAGAAATACTTGATATTTTCCTAAGTATTCCCCTACGAAATCTGAAAGCAGCCTTTAATAAGCATCTTCTTATGGAGGGCTAGTGGGAAGAGTCAGAGCTTGAATGCAACAGTACCAGCAACACATGGGAGTAGACTATGGATATAATATTGTTTCGTGTAGTGCTTTAAAGAGGTGAGAGTCTGTTTCCTCCCCAGAGCTTATAATTAGCTCATAAAGCTCCACCATTGGAAAAATCTTTTTAAAATCAGTGAAATTACCCCCTGCTCAGTCACTCTGCAACAGTGAGTCACAGCTTTGCAGCTACAGATTCACATGACTGCTGTCAGGGAATCGGTCTTTGCATGCTTTGCTTGGGAAGGCTTCTCTGAGAGCTGGGACACCTGAGAAAATCAGATCCTGAGAAAATTTGTTGTTAGATAATCCCTGTAATTCACTGAGGTCAAAGTTAGCAGGCCTTTAATTTGTCTGAGATTAAACATCAAGCCCCTGTGGGCAAATGCCTTTAGCAGCTATACTTCCTGATTGTGGAACTCATTTCCTATTTCTTTCTGAAACCTAAACAGATTGAAAAGGTCAGAGTTGAACTAAAGACAGGTATTTCCTGCTGCTTTTGACTGCAAATTGCTCTGACTTTTGAGCGAGGACAAAGTTGATAATAGATGGGTACGGTTTAGTGCACTGGTTACTTTATACCACTCTGGTCACAGAAACCCACCATGGATCAAGTTCAAGTGGTCAGTTGTTGGTGTATGTTGCTGGCATCATGAGCTGGTCTGTGGTGACAAATCTGGTCTTACAAGTAGTATTTCTTTTGCAAAGATGTTATGGCACTTCATGGAAGCAACAGGGAATTGTTGCTTTGAGATGCTTTTTGGAGTTCTCAAGCCCGTAAGTCATTGAGAACCTTTGGGAGGGCTATGGCCATGTTCACCAAAAAAAAAAAAGCGCTAATTGGGTAACAGCTGTATTTTTATCACTACATTCCTGGTCAGCAAGAGATACTGAGAGCATGAGAGAGGGGGAACAGTCACTCTGAATTCCAAAAAACTTTACATAAGGATTGCAATTAATATGTTTGATTTTTATTTTACCTTTTTTTCCTTTTTAAACGTGGAAACCAAACTTCAGGGTATGCAAAGAGGCTTGATCAGAATGGGGGAAGGAAGGGGTGGAGGAAGGAGGAAAGAAAACAGGAGGAGGTCAAGGAGAAGAGTGAAAATGTGTAGTGCAAGTGCAAGCAGTTGTCAGATTAGCACAGAAAAAGGCAGTCTCTCTCTTGTGCTGTGCTGAGCAGCTGAGGTGAAGAAGTAGTTGCATGTGCGGCTATGTAGTTAGTTACACAGCTCTCCAAATACCTTCACTGCTGGGGAGACGTAGCACTGCAGTTCCGTGGGAGAGGACATGCGCCTCTTAAAGGTTATTGTCACCTTGCATCCTTTCAGAGGGGCAAAGCAGAGAGATCTCTTTGTCTTCAGTTAAAAAACCATTGCTTATGAAAGGTTTCAGGGGAGCTTTTCATGGATTGCAACCTGAGAAGGCCTTGCTTTGACTTCTGGTAATAAAATGTCTTTTAGGTGTTCATGCTTAGGTATTAATTCCTGACTTTCTAGAAATGCCTAGAAAACAAACACCACCTAAGACAAAGAAGCCTTCTCTTTCTAGTCCTTGCCCTGATGATGCTCAAGAAATTACAGATTTAATTAAAATAATCCTTTATTATAGCCTTGACTTTTTAATGAGATCTGATACAGTGCAGGTTTTCAGTGGTGTCTGCTTTTAATTCTGAAGTCTTCCACTTCCTGTTACAGATTCAATATAGGAAAGACACTTGCTGTCTTGCTTCCCCTCTGACACACATTAAACTAAATCCAGTGTGGCCTAAATGCAGTTTTGCAGTGGTGATGCAGTCGCAGTTACAGAAATTGGTCACTAGGTGATACCCTGACACTATATTCTTGATATTTTTCTGGTTTCATCTTGGCAACATTTATTCAACATACAGCAGTAGTGGCTTGTAGATGTTTTTAGTTAGCTCCAGGAGGGTGAGCATATGGTGCCATATGCACTCTCTAGTTTCCAACTGCTAAACACAACTAACATGAGGCAAAAGCGAGATTTATTTTTCTCTGCTGCAGCTACAACAGTAAAGCAACAATCGGCACTGGCAGCAAGAGGAAGGTGACTGGCAGGATTGAGTCTCTGCAATTTATTTTCCTTGGCAAATTGTGGTTTATAGTAGGAAGTGGTTTTCAAAGCTTCCAAGGCTTTCTTCTAAAGTTATTTTAGAAAAACAGGAGAGAGTGAGCAAAACTCAACATGTTAATACAAGATGAAGGAATACTGTGAACTTGAACTTCTCTTCCTTCAAACATCACTACTGTAGTGTCTCTATTGGGAGATAAATTTATATAAAGAGGGTAGTTAACAGGTAGTACCATTTCTTGTTTTTTAAAATTTCCAAAAAGAATTGCCTTAATCTCCTATATTCCTCCACAGTGATCACATCACTCTCCCTTTATAAACAGCGGCTTCAAATCTTTATACCTAGTCCAAGGACTAGCTCAGGAAATCAGTGTGTGTTTGTTTGGGTTTTTTCCTCCCATCTGTTCACATCTGAGTTTAAATGAATTTCAGTGTTAGAGTCAGAGGCTTTAGAATTGCTATGGAAATGTTTGGATTTTGATTCTTTTCTTGAATGAGGCTGTGACTTGAGGTTTGCAAACGCATGTTTGCAATGTAAGTATTAATGCAGCTTGAAACTAGTGGTAGCCTGCAGCTGCTGGGGTCATGGTAGTGTTTGTCTATTTGGAACTGCTAGAAACTCAGAATGGGATTTATTTGACCAAATGTAAACATTTATGTCTAAGTCAGTTGCCTAAGGCTCAGTCAACGGAAGTCTAGACAGTATGGCAAGTGTAATCTCTAGTGCGGTTCTTCCCATCCCAAGCATGTGAAATAGGTCTGATGAATTGTGACCTAGAAGTACACATTTCTTCCCAGTGACTTCAAAGGATCCTAAAGTAGGAAAGTATCTGCATTACAGGCACCAAATCTTGACCACAAATTTAAGTGCTACCTCTGCCATCAAATCAAGGAAATAAAAGTACTGGGGAAAAAGAGAGTAACTGATTTTAACTTCTTCACTTGGATTGTTATAAAGCTACATTAATGGCAGTTCCTCCCACTTAGTGGGAGGATGATCAGGTATTTCATTAAGAGTGCAGTCTGTCTTCATGCTTTCTCTGAAATACTTTGCAGATCCAAACTTCCAGAGGCTTCTGGGAGAAACTCAGCTCAAACTTGGAGAGTGTGAAGTATGCAGAGCCACACTTGCATTACCACAATAATGTACTCAGGAGGGAATGGCATAACCTTTCAGAAGAGGTAAATATGCATGTGCAGAGCTCCAGAGCCTCTGAAGCAAACACAGAAGGGTTGGCTTTTTAATTTTTTTTGAGTATAAAGAAATGGGAATATAATTATGAGAAGTGCAAAGACTTTCAGCCATTTTTCTTATAGAGTGATTGCCTTTAACTCTTATTCGGTTAGAATAATGAGAGTAATAAACAAAAGCAGAGCTTGTGTGTACCTGTATTGTCATGTAGGTTAGATGTGTGTCAGTGTCTATATTGGAAGGTGACTTGAAGTCCCACATTGTCATTATTTCCATTCCAAGGGAAAACAGGCTTCATTTCTTATGTGTTTTATCAGGGACTATTTTAAATGACCTTCTACTTTGTTCTTCTGGGATTTTTTTTTGTTTGTTTACAAACCAGAGAGAGGAGAGAACGACCACAGCGTATTTGAGGAACATTTTTGAAAATGCCAAAAAGTAGGTACTGTTTTCTGTTACATTTATGCTTTCATATTTTGTTGAAGCATGTTTAAGGACTTAAGCATGAGATTTAAATACTTGATTAGTTATCTGATTAGATAGCTGAAAATCAATTATTGGAATCCTTGTATGACTACAGCAGGAGCTGAAAGATGTGAGTTTCTAGAGCTAGGGCATTTATGGTAGACATGAAGTTACTCTTATGCAACCTGGACAGATAGAATTTTTTTTTAATGCTATTTAATATCTTTACTAAATATAGTCACATGTACAGTTCTTGGGTTTCTTTAGCTGCCTTTGAAAGATCAAAGGGTCATTTAAGCTTTTTTATGTTCTTAGGAAATCCATTAGAGTAATGCATATGAAATAAACATTTTTCTTTCAAACCCCAGGGTGCTTTCACATTTGGACACTTGGGACTCTGGTAAGTAAAACTTGTCTTGATGTAGGCCTTAGCTGTAAAGTTTACTAGAATATTTCCATCTAACTGTTGTTGGCTAAAAATAAATTGCTGTGTTTTCTGTACTGAAGAGTTTGAGGCGTTAAGATGAGTGGTTAGAGGAAAATTTTTTATCTCATAGTAGTGGTAGGATCATATACTGACTATAGGAAACTCTTGAAAATGAAGTTCCTACTTCATATTGAACCTAATATAAGCAATAAACTTTTGTCCGCCTGAGAATTTCTTCTGTAGGATTTTTTATCCTGAAGCAGACCATCAGTGGTACCGTGTTCCCATTGGGTCTTGTCCTTGCCTTTGCAACTCTGGAACTTCTGTACAGTAGGAGATGATGGCTGGTGAAAAATCATGGTATAGAGAAAGCCCTAGGACAGGAACACTTAAAATTTTGTGATGCTCAGTTTCTCTGTCACAAATAAGTAAACCAGAAATTATTAGTAAATTATGTTTCTGTTGTTCACAATTGCCTTTGTTGTGCCTTGCCAGTGTGTGCTGTGAAATTATGTGCTGCTCACTTTTTTTTTTTTTAATGAAGATTTTTCACTGCATTAATTTCCCTAATGGTGGTCATCCACACCATTGCTGGTTATTGCTATGGGCTCTGACTTTAAGGGACCTTGTAATCAATGTTGTGAGCTTCAGATTCATCTTTTCCAGAGGCTCTTATTGATAATGAAGTCAGATGCTTTGACTGTTACTAGAGAATTTCTAGATAGCTGCCAGCTGGTAACAAGCATTAGTGTAGTGGATCTTCCCTGGAGATTTTTCTTCAAGTCCTTTAAAATCAAGCTTTTGTGCTGCTGTGTGGTGCAGTAAATATATCTCAAGATGAGCACAGATGGTTGGAAAGAACTTTGTAAAAATTCATTGCTTTGGTCTGTAAAATGTTGGCTTGACCTTATGCTATGTGATGAAATAAGAGATTTTCTTCCTTTGCTGTTAGTAGACTGGAAGTACTGATTAGGAAATAGAGGGTATCCAATTGCAGTAGATACTAAACCCTCTTTCCTTATAGTTGGAAAAGTTGCATTCTTTTACGTAGCTGTCTGCAAATCTGAGTAATAGAAGCAGCCAGACCATGGAGGAGAACCAGGAAAGTGGGAGGTGATTCTGTGGAGTATTTACTTTCTGTCTAGCCATTTCCTTGGAAAACTTGTGCAGCTGTTTCAGCTTGTTTGCTTGTAAATGTCAAGATCTAAATAGCATAGCATTTGCAGTGGTGTTACCAGAAGTTTCTCTGTGCCTCTTTGCTCTACTGAACCACCACACTATGATTACTCTTTAAGTAAGAGTTCTACAAATGAAGTGTAATGTGGCGTGGCAGGCTTGTGTTCCTCTGTTAAGAGCTTGAGGGAGAAGATGGCAGGTACAGGGTTATTTTCCATTCCTCAGTTCTCACGCACTCCCTGATTCTGATATCTTAGTTCTGTAGGTGAGTAGATATACAAACAAACAGAAGTTGTGGTTTTATGTTTTTAAGTACTTTTGAAGCTGGCTGAAGTCTTGTGGTATTTCTGTAGCATCGTGTCCTTGAATGATTCTTGCTCTGTTTTTTTCAGAGGAAAGGCTAGTACCTCTCTTTCAAGAGGAAGATTATCAGCAGCAGTTACTGATGGGACTGGTAGGTGCTGTTGTCACAGTGTGCACTAGAGGACGCACAGCCTCTACAAATGTAAAGTGCAAGCTTATGAATTCCAGTGCCGAGTGGAAGCTCACTCAGAGTAACTATTGGACAAACATGGTATTTCCCTAAGTTTTAGAGTTCTCAGTCATGATACCATCTTAACAGGTCATGACATCATAAAGCATAGGGGAAAAACAGCAAAGGTGTGTTGATTTATCAAAATGCTTTTTCCCAATGTAACTTTTCTTTGGCTAGAAACTATTATTCCATCCTCTTGAAGTTCATCTTAATCTCTCAGGTATTCTTGAACTTATCTACATCCTTGAAGGACTTATAAGTAAAGTCCCCACCCACTTCTTTCCTCAAAGAGAAGACCACAGATCTTCTTGCTTTTCAATTTAACACATTTTTTTACTGTTGTCTTTTCCTTCTACCTCACTTCTGGGACTGCTGTGTCTCTTCTGAAGCCCCTTCCTCTTTTGCACTGTTTTCACTGATGATCTGCCTAAAGGACTTGCCATCCTTAAGCTTCTAAAAAAAAAAAAAAAAAAAAATCCTATCTCCAATTCCTACCTGTACTTCCTCTGTCCAAATACACATCTCTGCTTATCTCTTGCTCTCTTACTATTAAAAACAAATAAAACTTCAGCATGCACTGGAAGGTCTCAGCACTGCATCTCTGAAGAGCATATCAACGCTGTCCTGTCTGTCCAAATATAAGGCAAGTTTTCTTTCTTTGCAGTCTTGTACCTTTGTTTCCAAGTTCTGCCTCTCATTCTCTGAAGCTTCTCCACGCTCCTTCCATGCAGCTTATTTGTATCTCAAGTCACTGCTGTCCTTTGTACTTCCCTAATACCTATATTGCTTTCTTGGCACATTGAGATTAATCTACTTGTCAGTTCCTTGAGATAAAGATTGTTTGCTGCAGTTTTACTCTGAGCTTTGAAACAAAGCTTCATAGTAATTCTCAGCAAAGAACCAGCACGGACTTGAGTTGCTATCTGAGGCTACGTGAGATCAGAGCATTTCAGAAAGGATAGGGTAGGGAGTAGCATGGACTGTATGATAGCAAACACCTGATTTTGAAGACTACAGTTAATGTTTAACCTGAAGTTGCCATTAATCACTCAGGTTCTCAGGTTCTTGGCTACTACCACAAACTGTACTTATGCTAGTTTTCGCTATTGTAAAATCCCTCAGGTTTACTAGTGTGTAATAAATACTTAAAACTGTAAGGATTCAGTGTTCATATTAAAATCCTCTTTAATCCTGTTCATTTGGCTTCCCCCAGAGAGCTGTAAAAACTGTAAGCTTTCTCTTTTTAACGGCATTGAACATTCAACTTAGCTCTAATTTTGCTGAATTTGTACCAAATAACCTTTTTGGAAATTCACAGCTGGGTTTGACTTCGACAGGATTGTAGGGTAGCTTGGGATCTCACTCTGAATTGGAGTTTTGTTCACAGGGAAATGTTTTGTTGTGCTCATGCCTGTTGATCAGGCCCTGCATCTGCTGGAGCTTTTGCCTCTTTTTGAAGATGCCTGAGGACACTGAATTGTTGGCTTTTTTTTTTTTTTCTAGATGGTTGCTCAGCTGAAGGATCACCTTATGAGACATCTACAGTATGTAGGAAAAAAGAAGATTGATGAAATAGTTTTGGATTACGTTGCAAACCTGGTTAGTTTGTTTTCATAGTTGCTATTGTGAGCAAGCATGTATTTGTTTGATGGTAGGGTCTTGGGTATGTGCTGTGTGTATACAGCATATATCTGGGGGAAAAAGATTGGTTCTAAGATTTTAAACTATATTTTGCTGCTTAATATTGCATATATTGATGAAGGAAATAATAATACTTAATATTACAAATAGTTGTATTGGTCACTCAGAATACAAAAGAAAAAGTTCCCTTTAGAGCTCATACAAATATGGTCCACATCCAGAAGTGAGAATATGAATTCATCCTGAAAGTTGAAAGAGTGGTCTCTAGATTAATTTTGTTTCCTCTAGAATACATTGCTGCATGTCTTGAATAATGAAAGTGCCATCAGGGGAAATAAAAATTAAGGCAAAAAGATGTCACTCAAATATGACATGAGAGTAAATCACTAGTCCAACATACTGACTGCAGTGGGATTTTTGTGAGAGTAACAGGAGACAGAGTTCTGCCTGAAGAAATCCATGTTAACTACAGTGCAGATTAGCTTTCAAAATTTTTATTTTTCTGTTTTTCATCCTCTTCAGAGAAACTTCTTTCTTGATTTAAAAGAAGGCTGTAAAAACTATGACTGTTGTGGGTAGAATTTGTCTCTCCACATGAAGTCCTTTAGGTGCAGAATGCAGAGTCTACAAAAGCTCACATGGCAACTAGTAAGTTGTGTTCTTTGTGCTAGCCCTGCCACACCATTCAGCAGAAACTCCCCCATGGTGCTGTTTTTTAGGGATGGGTATCTCAGGAAAGTTTCTTGAGGCTGCTGCATCATTTTGGAAGTCCTGTGGAAGTTGGTTGTACTATCAACATTACAATGCTCTCTGAACTGCTGCAGCTTCCAAATTACTGACTTTTTCTGTTCAGGCTTCTCTCTATATCTTGTCAAGTTGTTTCATTGTTAATCAATAGTCTGTTTTCTGTATCTTTATAGGATAGAAAGAAAAGGTAGTGGCTGTTTAAAATAGAAGCAGTACAGCATGAACCAAAGCTTCAGACCTGAAAACAGTGCTGAAAAAAAGCACCAGTGGAATGTTTATTCTCCTTTTATTCATTTCTCACTTATCATTTGTTCATTCTTATTATAAACTAAGATAAAAAGTTTGAAAACCCTTCTAATTCTTGTAGATCAAGGCTGCAGTTATTGTAGACTAAATCTTACAATCAAAACAAATTTCAGCCCTCCCCATCAGCAAATTGTCAGGAATTTTTTAACATTGCTAAAAGTAATAATTCTCTCAACTCAATTTACAGAATTCTCATTCTTAGAAAAGCTACTATAAAGAAAGATAATACGTCTCTAAAAATTGCTTCTGCAGTTGGGCTGGTGCATCTTAGGTGCTGTTTGGAAATCTCTAGAAATTACTTCCTTGTTAGGCTTGGATTTCCCCTCATCCTAATCAGAAACTCATACATCTTAATTGTTTCTATATCTAAAATGTTTGGAAGTTCTTCAGGGGAATTAATTGATTTGATTCTGCTGGCAGTTTTTTGTAGCATCAGCAGTGTGTAGCTGAGCTACTGAAACTAATGAAATAGGAAGAGACTTGAAATTATTTGCTTGTCTGCTTTCATAAAATATGTGGGGGTTTTATTACTTTCAGGAGCAGCGAGTGGCTGAGAATAGGGCTCCGTGTGTAGGCACGGTATAAAACAATTGCAGCTGAAGTCGAAGTAGCCAAGACATGGAAGCATTGACAGTTTCTCGTAAAACAACAGATTAGTGGCTGGTTGCTGTCAGAGAACTGTGTGTCTTTGTACACAGAGAAGTAACATGGGGAAGTGTGAATGAAATGTCTCTGTGGGAATTCCCTTATTTGCCAAAGAGATCTGCCTAGTTACCAGTTCTCATGTCACGTAGCCTGCAGTAGCTTGTATCTCCCTATTCTGTCCCTCCCCTGCAATCACTTTATCTTAGCTTTACTCCATTTCTGTTTCATGCCCTTCATTTCAGTGGGGCAGGAAAGGGGCGAAATAATTTACAGAAGCAGGATGACATTTGCTGCCTTGACAGCAAGTGGGGGGGAGGCAGAGTGAATAGCCAGCCAGTGGCACAAGAAAGAGACCAGATTAAACTGTTGAAATTTCTCTGGAAGTTGCTGCAGCAGCTGCACCTGTTTCACTGATGTCTGTGGCTAGTTATCATCTGATGTGGGCTCAGCTGCAGAGGAATAGCAGATAGACACCATTTCGATTTGAGTTTTCTCAGAAGGAGGACTGTTTCATATCCCCTGCACAGGAGGGCATCTGGAAGACAGCAGGACAGTCTCGCCTCTTTTTCTCCTGATTCTTTCCTTTGGCTGTTTCCATGCCTTTTCTGTAGAAACAACTACCAGGAAATGAGCACTTGTATTTCCAAATGAGTGGAATTTCAGTCTACTCAGCACCATTGCCTGGACTTGTTTCAAAGAGCAAGGTGCTTTGCAGATGTCAGCCTAGGCCCTACTGCATGCACTGTCTTGCTGTTGATCTTGTGTTTTCTCATTAGTTTAGAGCAGTCCAAGGGAAATGACTTCTGATACTTGTCCACAAAAATCTCATTCTATACATCTTTGTCACTGAATGAAAAATGGCTTTTCTGTGAAGCTTCATTTGTTTCCCCCAGAGAGACACGTTGCCTGCCTTGGAGAGAAAGCTGCCTGTACTCCCTCTATAAAACACAATGCTTTCTTTCTCTCATGCACATTATCCCCTGTGTTATATACTGAAAAAAAAGTTTGAGACATCCATTTTAGATGATAGATGTTCACCTCCAAAGGGAGTAGTACTGTTGGTGAGGGTGTGATGTCACAAGTGTGCATCTATTTAAGATTTAAGTGATAGGTAGGTTGACTGTGACTTTAAGTAGATATCTCTCTATACCTTGCGAAAGCTGTACAGTTTGCTGTGTTTTTAAGCAACTAATACTGATTCTAGAGTATCATACCCGTGAAAACAATTTCTGCTGAGGTAATTTTAGAGTTTGTAAGGACTCCTCACCTCAACACTGGTCTTAGATCCAGCTGTAGCTCTTGATGCAGAGGCCTTAGCTGCACCCTGTGTGCTGGCCAGAGATGAAAGTTGTTCTGGTGACCCTTCTCTGAAAACCAGAAATCATTAGTTTCCTGGAAAATGAGTGGAAAAAACTTGACATACTCTAGAGAGATTAAACTGGAGCTTTCTGCTGCATTGAGAAAGTATGAAAATAGAAAGTATTAGCTGGTTATTCTGCATCAGGTAGGTGTTGGAAGGCTGGATGGAGGGGTGGAAAAGGTGCTGCATAGTAGAGCTTTCTGACGAAGATACAGAGGCGAGCACTTGGGAGCATTACTGAAGAACATTATTCTTGTTAATGGTCCTTGGACAGGAACCTCTCGTCTGTTTCCTGTTTCTCTCCTGCTCAAAGCCTGTGACAAGTTAGAGATTGGAGAGGGCAGAGCCAGTGAGGAGAAAAGAGGATGGGCAAAAAGGATTCCTGGGTTCTGGCCGTCTTGGGGGGGAAAAGGTTTTGTAACTTCTTGTGATGCTTTTCTGTAAAACAGGGATCAGGCTTGCTTCCCGAGAGCTCCTTGGGATTGATTAGTTCACTTTTGAGGCCCAGAGGTAAAAGGTGTAGAGGAAGCATCTCCATTCTCAACTGAGATATGAAAGTGATTACATTTGACAGCTGTGAGGGGCCATCTAGAAGAAGTTATTTCAACTCTTACATGCATGGTTTCTCTCTCTCAGTTGCAGTAGCTTGGAAGACCCAAGTGAGAACAGGGCTTCTTTGCATGCTGACAGTCTGTACTGGAGGTCAGTCTGGAAGCACAAAGAAGGGACAATATGGGCCAAGGGATTGTTTTATTTCACTAGGGACAAAACCAAAACTCAGTAAAGGAGGAAAGACATTTGTTTGTCTAATCTTTTCCTGCTCACCAGGACTAAATTTGTGTGATTCCTCCTGGAGACTTTTTTCAGCAAACAGTATTCCACCGCTTTCAGCATCACCCAGTTTTGTCTGGGCCTCGCAGACCTTTCCTTGTCAAATGCTCAGTCACTTGGACATGCAGTTTTTGCTTTCATGGCAAGCAGATCTTTGAGAATTTGATGCAAGAGTGTGAGATCAGCTGATATCCAAGGAGCACGATGTACTAAGATGCTGTGTGTCCTGCACAATGCTTTGTTGATCTGGAAGCATTTAGTTTAAAACTTCTGGAATAGAGCAATTCAAATGCAACTCAAATTTTAGTACGTTGTACATTTTAAGCCCATAGGGGAAAAAAAAAAGATAAATACTGAAATCTTAGTAGGAGTCATCATGATAATTTTTTAACATAAACTGGTGTGTGAAATGAATGAAGGCCAAGCGCCCTCTGTACACAGGCTCTTAGAAACATTTTCTTTTCTTTTTTTTGTGTTTTAGTTGAATCTGGTGCATCGAATAATGAAAGAAGTTTGGAGGAGATACCAGATTCATTCCTGCATCTTCTGCTTGTGAGCAAGTTGTTAGTTTTCAGCCTACCTTTTAAAAAATGGGCATAATAATTTTGGTCTTCAACAGTGCTGTTCACTTGAACACTCAGTGCCTACTCTACTGTGAATTCATTGTAACTGTCATGCACTCTTGGTAATGATCTTGCTGGTCCTCTCTAAGCCAATGTGAATATTAATCATATAGATGGTTCTACAGCTGGAGTTTGAGGTTGCCGAGTTCACAGTGGTCTCAACCTGGGCAGTGGGTGTTGGACATCTATAAAAGCCAGGTCACTTACACCTGCACTCAAAATACTTCACCTATTGATGTTGATACCAGGTACTGTTGAAAGACTTGTAAATATGTAGCAATGGGGGAAGGAGAAAGGGGTCACCACAGAAACTTTGTGTGTCAGTATTGACCATCTAGTGCTTTTAAGTGACAGTCACCTAAGTAAATAAGATGGCATCACCCAAAATGCCAGCATGTAGTGCACATGTATTGCAACAAATTGATCTTCTCTTCCAGAGAGTGTGGGCTTCTTGGGTTCCTAATATGTTGCTACTTTGTTAAATATAGTGATGAGAGAGGAAGTCCAGGAGAGTTTGCAGTGTTCCACATCATGAGTCGGATCCTGGAAGCTGCAAATGGCATGTGCATGCCTTTACCTCCTGGTAAGTCTTGTGTCGTGCTGTTTTAATCATAAGAACAACAATGTTATGAATTCCTTTGAGAAGAGCACTAGTTGCAGCATATGTGTAAAGTTAGCTTTGGCAGTATTGAAATCTGTTCAAGACAGCTAGAGACCCTCCATAAATATGTGCAAGTGAAAAGAATCGAAACTGAATAGTTACTACAAATAGAGATGACAAATCAGAGATTTAGTTCTGTTTTCAGCTTCCAGTGAAATGCTTGAGCAGAGTCTTAGCTCAGAGATAAAATTTAGACTTTTTTCATTTATATATTTTTTTTCTTAGCCAACTGGACTTCAGTGGCATGGGCTATAAGGGAAAATCCTATCCTGAAGAAAAAAAGAGTGTTTTTTCTCACGCTGTTGTCCTGATAATATTTTTCATCTTTATCCCGAAAGGATTGCTTCCTGCCTTGGTGTTGGAGCTGATCTTGATAGTAGATTTTAATTTCATAATGCTCCTCATAATAAGCTGTAGTCTTTTCAAACCACTTGCTTATTTTTCTTAGGGAAAAAAATTCTTAGTGCTTTCAGATTGTTTGAATCTTTCTGGTTTGTATTTCCGGATCTGTCTTCAGTCTGTGAAGATGGTTTTGGTGTGAGTTTGTCCCTTAAACTTACACTGTGTGGATGCAAATGGTGTCATGTGATGACAAGACCATAATGTGGCTGATGTTAAGTGAGAAACTGAAGTCTTAACTCTGCCTGTAGGAATGTGTGGGTGGCAGCCATATACTGAGGGCAGTGGTGCCTCAGGGTTTTGGAGGAAAGAGGGAGATAAGACTAATTAATAGAATAATTCAGATTTAAGGTTGTAGCTTGGAGATGTTTAATGACTGACTATAATGACTGGTTTTAGTCCCCTTGGCTTTCTTCTTTCTGACAAAATTGAACTTGGGAGGACTTTAAGAATGCCTAAATAAGACTACATGAGTTTTGATAAACTGATTTCCTCACCAGCTAGAAACAGAAATTAAGGAGTGTATGGGCTTTAGCTAGAGTAATGCCAGTTTCTGATACAGACTTAGGAAAAACAAAACCAACTCATCATCGTTGTACCAAGCAAGTTATGTTTCTATCTCATAGGCTTTCACACTCTGCACTTGGGGCTTGGTGTTCGATGTCTCCCTCTGCACACCCTCCTGCACTATATTGATACTGGAGTCTTGCATTTGACAGAAACTTGTGTCAGGAAACTGCTGAAAGGTACTGTGGATTTCATGTGTTTAATTTGTTACCAGCCAGCTAATTGGTAATGATATCCTTTTGGCTGTACAAACTTTCACAGCATTTACCACCCAGGAGACTCGGCTCTTCTCAGAGTTGTTTTGGTGAGGGCTGTAGCTGATGAGGTTGCCCAGCCAAAAGGAGAAAGTTCGTGTACAAACTGTATGATTGAGCCATATCATAGTAGACAAAGAAATATCTCTTTGGGGAGAATTTGAGTTTTATAATTTTTCCACTTGGGACTTCTTAAAAAAGCAAATATTAAAGCTCATCACAGACTTTGTTGGGCCATTTGTGTGATTATTTATGAGAGTGCACACATATGAGTAAGAAATTAGTCTGATATCCAGTTGTCAGCTTTCACTTCAGTTATGTTTGGAACGAGATAATCCTAGTGCTAGGGTTAGCAAATGGCTAGAAGTTCTATGCGAGGAAGTAATTTAAAAGAAGGAAATGGAAGTCTACCTGACCCAGCATAACAATATTTTTAGTAAATGTTGAACTTGTGAATATCTTCTAAATAAATCGTAATGGTAACTAAAAGCGGGAGTTAAAATAAGTTCTGTCTGAACCCTTGTAGTCATCAAGAGCAGATCGTGTTCTGTCTTCAGCTTCTCATCAGGAGCTAAGTAGCTCATTTCCACAAAGGAAGCTTAGGAGCAAGTTATCTTAGGTACAGTGGGAATGGCTGGGGCCTAAGGATTCAGAACGAAATTGGGGGTGGGATAAATGGCAGCTGCAGGCACAGTCACGCCCATGTTGATTACCTTTTCTAGCTCAGAAGGTTAGAAGAGAGAACTGTAGCCTAAGTTTCCTGGTATGCAGGAGCACCATGATAAGACTCCAACAGCAATGCATTTCATTACAAAAATAGCTGTAATGTGTTATTTCTCCAGTGTTCAAGAAAAGAGATAACAGAATATGCTCTCTCAATCTGTGCCTGGTCTCAATAAATGAAATATTGTACATGTGATGAGTTCTACTTGGTCCAACCAGGTTTGAATTACTGTATAAATTGTTACATAAAAAGGTGAAGCTACAAATAAACAGAAAAAATATTTATGTAAATGATATAAATAACACTTCTAGTAGCCCTTATTTAAAATTAAAATGTTCATTTCATTACAGAAAAGATATTTATGTCTTCAGTGAAAGTTGAAAGCTTTAGTTATGTGGTTATTGATTTGGGGTTTGTGTTTGGTTTGGGTTTTTTTTGTTGCCCCCCACCCCCCCTT